>NIUQ01002910.1:0-19736 GCA_002796945.1 Plectus sambesii
TAATAATCTGCGCTTTTCAGCAAATCGAACAATTGCTTGACTCTCATTGATTCATATACCGATTTCAGGTATGCGAAGTTCGCTCACAGTTGGAGGAGGCGACGGGACAACCAGAGAAAGTGATGAAGAGCACGACGAGCCGCAACCGTTTATGGACAGGTATGGATGCCATTTTCTATTATTTTCTGTTTGTTGGACCGTAAACATTACCAGTGACTATTTGTATTGCTAGCCAATCATCAAGCGCGTACTAGTGTACGCATTTTCTCACTTTGAGCCCGCACAGCCTAGTAGATTGTTGGATTTGAGTTTGCATTGTGCCCCTTGTCCAGTGCGGTCGCTCGCTTTATTCCAGAGTGCCATCTCCGTTTTATTACCCGCTTTCTCTCTTTGTGCTATTGCCCCTACTGTTCGTAACCTGGAGAAGCCCCTCGCATTTACCAACTCCCTTCCGACTGCAAGATTTCAGCAGTTGCAAGTTGTTATTTAGACCGATTCGAACGGATATGGATGACGCCGCGGCTTTAGCTGATAAGATCGGCTGCTCACGAGCGGCCGTGAGAGCCATTCGATTGAACAAAGTCGCGCTTCCTTCGCTGCTTGCCGCCGACGCTCAGTTGCTCACTTCGGTATTAAAAAGTTCCTGAGCATTTGTCCCGCTATATGATGCTCACTTCGGACCTAAACCTCGAATATTTTGTGGGAAAAAACTAAAACCGCTCCCTATAAATATTAAAAACGCGCCCTACGTTTGATGATTTCAGTATGTTAAGGTCAAACATAGGCGCGTTTGAAGACTACGAAAGCAAAGGGCGCGTTTTAATTGTAGTCCTATTTTGTGCATATGCGTTCGCGGAAATTTGTGGCAATATTCTGCCCTAAAGTGATTTTAAAATTTCATATCATATGTATTTCAAACTTCTATTTTAGATTGGAATCGAAGCAGAAGACCAGGAGAGATTGCTGAAGGCGTTGCGCGCTACGAACCGCGAAAAGTGGGAGGCGAGCAGTGTGATTGCACCGCCATCGTCGACGTCGGAAGAGTGAGGCAGCCGCGTTGCATTAGCGAATGAGAATAATCGCGTTGCAGTTTGCCTCCATTTACCCTGTCTGATATGTGCTCAATGCTGAGCAACTCAACGTTGCATCTGAACTGCATCGCTTCCGGCCTCGTTGATGCTCAGAGAGTTGTCCATCAGCATCGTCGAGATAAACTCCTCAATGCCCTTGGCTATCAGGTCAGCGCACCAATTTTCATCGAAAATTTAAGCATTTACTGATGTTCATTTGTGGATAATCCAGAATACAAAGCGTTTCATTCATTCATTTCTCGGTCGCGTGCAAAATTTATCGTGAAATTCCTCTAAATAGGACGCTCTGAGCTTGATCGTTATTGCCTTTATCATACTTTCAAGTTTTATAGAGACTGAATAGGGAAACAGCGCGTAAATGTATCGCATAAAGACGCAGGTTTCGAAGAGAGTCAAGAAAACTCTATTTCTCTCGCAAGAGATGCGTAGAACATAGTCTAACTGATCAAAATATGACATTTTTTGCACTAACTTGTTATACCAATTACTGGTGCAACTATTCTCCTGCAGGATGCGCAAAACTTGAAAGAACTGAAAAATTTGATTCGCATAATGAAGTCAAGCACGGCCACAGTTGGCGTTCAACTGGACGAGTTGAGTTTGGCGTTGGACGGGAAGGGAGCGTCGGCGGTCAAGTCGTCATCGGACAGCGGCACCACATACTACACCCTCTTCGGCCTCTGCGCGCTCACTACCGTAGCTTTTGTGTTTTTCCGCCTTCAGCGCCAATCGGTGTGATTCCTATTGCTCATGCTGATATTACCGTTTTCCTAGTTGGCGATATTATCTCGTCTTCTGCATTGTTCATCAGTCGCCAAGTATTTTTGAAGTCGCTCATGTCGTTGTTGTTTTTTATTTTCGCAAATACAACATTGAATATAGTAAAGTAAGCTCTCGTGTATTAGGCCAGCTTGAAAGCAGCAGCCATTATTAGTGATATTTTTACTAGAGATTTATCTGGCGAGGATTGCAATATTTCCGCATTGATTGCTTCTGGCGGCGGTGGATGGCCGCTTAATCTTTCGAAGCAGCGACTGCAGCTGTAGCCGCGGCTTTAGCCTTGGCCTTGACCTTCTCCTTCTCGACTCTGCGACGAGGGCACGGGCAGTACTGAGCGTCCTCGCCAGGCTGGCCTTGCGGTCCATGAGTTCCGGGCTGACCTGGCTGACCATTCTGTCCCGGAGGACCTGGTGGGCCGGGTGGTCCGTTCGGGCTTGGTGGTCCAGGGTTGCCTGAAAATGACACTCATGCACATTTGTTCTATGCCATTGCGTCGTAAATATTTGCCTACCTTGATTTCCTGGTGGGCCGTTTGGTCCCTTCGAACCAATAGGTCCGCTGGGACCATCCTCGCCAGGCTCGCCCTTTGTGCCCTTGACGCCATCGCTTCCAGGTTTGCCGGGTTCGCCAGGCTTTCCTGGAGTTCCAGGCTCGCCAGCATTGCCGGGTCCGCCGGGGGGTCCGTTGCCTCCGGGTTTGCCGGGGAGGGCCTGGTTGCCAGGTGGACCAGGAGGTCCAGGAGGGCCAGGGGGACCACCGTTACCAGGCTGAAAAGAAATGCGGTGGCAGTTTTAAATGGAGGAAGAAATGATATGCTTACTGCTCCGCGCTCGCCCGGTGGGCACACTCGGCACTCGCGGTCGTCCTTCTTCTTCGTTTCTACGATGTCAATGCCGGGCTCTCCCTTCTCGCCAGGTGGACCTGTAGCATTTTTCAATTAATAACGAGAAAATCGAGTCGGGGGTTAACAGTAAATGACTCTGTATGTTTATTTACTTAATTCAGTCCCTCATTGATGCACGGAACAATGCAAAATGCATAAGACAAGAAGTGAGCGGTGTGGAAGATACCGTTACTCGCGCTCAACATCATCCGTGAGTAGAGAAATAGACCATAAAGAAGAGAAAATGATAGTGGTACTCAAATTTTCGTGTGAGCAAGTACAGAATCGATAATAGTAATTCTTGTCGATCATTTAGCAGTCCCTGTCTTTGTAATCCATACGCTAAAGCTGCGATGTTCTGTCAGAATTTCTCTCACTTCAAAAAGAATTTGACTATGTAACCAGTAATAAGTGTCGATGGTGAACGCTCCCGTAAAAGGCAATAAATGCACATACCTCGGACGCCGGGTGTACCATCCTCGCCATTCGATCCAGGTTGTCCGGAAGGTCCGGGTGGGCAAACGTTTTGCGAGTTGCACTCTAAAGAGCACGACAATTGTGAATATGTTGAACTGACATCATAAACTGTAGCGACTGACGGCATTGTGGCGCAGCCGCTGCCTGGCGAGCTCTGCGGGCTTGGCTGGCGGGCAAGACGCGGGCGTCCATGAGCTGCACCCAGATGTCATCTTGGAGAACGCGGAACTGGTCCATCTCGATGGTCAGCTTGCCTTGGATGGTGGCAATTTTGCTGAGCAGCACCGGAATATACATGACGCACAGCACGAAGGCCGTGGTCGAGCAGCCGATTGCCGAATACGCCGCGACACGTCCCGCGGCCATTGTTCGATCTGTCTCCGACTCCGAAACGAAACTAACGAATACGTCTTGTTGTGACCGATCGCGTCTTATATCCCCATCATGGCCTGTCATGGTCGAACTTTTTTCGGGTTGGACGAATCGTAACGACCGTGACTGCGGGCGGTGTATCTGACGGAAGGCCCCCCAATGGCATTGCCGACGGCCATTTGGTAGATGTGATCGGGCGAAAGTAGCGCAGTAACGCTCGCTCGATTTAATGGAACCGTTATCTCCCCCGCATGAGTCGCCGGTTGGGCGCATTTCGGTGATTCGCTCCAACGAATAGGCCTTCACATCTAGGTCGTCAAAGAAACATTCAATTAATTCGATTGATTCGGTGGACAATGAATCGCTGATAATTGAAACTGTATAGGAATTTTTCCATAAAACAGCCCTCATCCCCATCAAATGGTTCCTTTTCCTTTCAGCATTCCACTGTTCATGGTTTGCGGATATGCGGGGTACAGATTACGGAAACATGATTATATGAATAATACAAGTGCGTTTGTAACATATTATGGATATTTTTGCAGTTGGAGATGAAACAGAGGTCACTTTTGTTCATACTACACATAGTGTGTCTCTGAGGCGGAGATGGAGTTCTACATTAAAAACAGGTGTCATTTAGGGTTTCGGAAGAATCCGGAAGTAAGGTGTTGGGTTCCAAAGAGCAATATCCTGAGAATACCGTAATTCCGACTGCGTAAACAGCACGGGACTTTGCCGCAATTGCTCACCGATCGTTGATCGGGTAGTTGTTTTTTCTGCTCCATATTGCAAGCTATATTCATACGTGTACTTGTGCTGGAATAATAAATTTCTTGACATTGTTTCGTGCATATTCTCCTTGATAAATCACTTGTGCAAGAAGAGAAGATTGATTGACAGTTTTTGCGAATTGAGCGAAATTGTCTAATCTGACTTCCTGAATTGATGGATGACGGTGACAATCAACAGCAGCCGATTGACGAAGATGCGAATCCAGAAAACCAGTTGGGTTAGTATTCTCAATGCACTTTTGAAGGCAATTAAATTTTACGCGTGACTTGATCCGTTTTTTGCAGAAGAATTAGACGATGAGGCAGACGCAGAATTTGTCGTCATCGATGATGACGACGACACTGATGAAGCGACTTCATCAACAAGTTCAGAGAGCAGCGAGGAAGGCGGGGTAAACATGGGTGCGCGACAGAGCCGCGCTCGGTGCGAGTTGATCACGTTTAACCAGAACTTGCCCGCCACACATTCGGTACGATAATGCAATTTCTTATATCTCTCATTCACTTTTCACTCATTTCCCTCTTGCAGTATCTCGGTGCCGACCTCGAAGACACCGGTGGTGGTGCGTCATGGGTCGAACCGGGGTCGATTCTCGACAACGTGCCTATCTTCCCCGTTGCGGGTCTTATCCTGATGCCGGGGCAGACCTTGCCGCTGCAGTCGCTGCATCCCCATCGAATTTCTATGTTTCGTCGCATCATCGAGCGCCATTCGATGTTCGCTGTTCTCACTCTAAGGTCAGCGGCAATTTTCAATCGACGCTGATGGTATTAAGTAGAAACTGACACGCGTTGTTTTCAGAGGCGGTCCACTGGACTTGATGGGTGACACGATGCGACAGGAAATGGTCAATGTTGGCACGTTAGCGCAGGTCGTGGCGTTCAAGGAAAGCGAGGATGTGCTGACGACGATTAAAATTCGCGCGGTGGGACGCCAGCGGTTTATGCTAGTCGAGCTGAAGCACACCATTGACGGGTACGTTCCAAACTTATCAACTTTCATTTTTAAATTTGCAAAAATTAATTGTACAGTACTTTGATTCCATCCCTCTACCATTCTTGCCACGCGTAACATACATAATAATCTAGGATATTTACAACTCTTGCGAAGATACTGTGTGAAAATGAATATTGTGATAACTGGAGTACTTTTTTAATTCATACTCGATTTTGACTGCAAGTATTATTTGAAAGGGTATTAATATTATGGTAAGAGCTCTGATAATAATGCTTTTGCAAACATTGGGCTGATGTTAGCACCACAAATATTCATGCGTTCGCTGTAATATCTGATCAATAGTTATGACTAATTTTAATCATAAGATATATAACATTTTCACTTCAGACAGGACAATTTTTATCATATTGATTTGACTTGGAAAGTGTCCTTATTAATTTTAAAATGGTGTATTTTGCGTGATAAGAATAGCTCATCATGATTCGAAGAATTATGAAATTATTTTTTGAAAAATACAGTCATGTAACGTTAGTTGGGGAATATTGATCACTTTAGAGGGCCGTGTGGCAAGGTACGCATCCTCCCGGAGATCTGCCTGGGCGACGCACTCAGCTGCGCCACGCCGGACAGTTGGCAGAAATTCCGCTTGAACAAATCCTTCAATCGAAGCCAAAAGCGATACATCGCATCCTGTTTCACGCCGACACCCTCGTTCGTTTACCGCCAGAACGACGCAGTAAGACATTAAATACCATTGATGTTCGTTGATGATCATTGTAGTTTGGTGATGATCGTTAAAGATAATTGATGATCATTGGAGAAGGAACAGTGAAGTTTATTGAAGATCGTTAAAGACAATAATGATAGCGTTTAAGTTCACTGAAGAACATTAATGATCATTGATGTTCATTGCTGATCATTAAAGAGCGCTGATGATCACTGAAGTTCATTGCTGATCATTTAAGATCGGTAAAGTTCATTGAAGAACATTCACGATCAATAAAGTTTGTTGATGATCATTGAAGATCGTAAAAGATAGTTGATCATAGTGTCCAAATTCATTGAAGAACATTAATGATCATTGATGTTCGTTGCCGATCATTGAAATTCGTTGCTGATCTTTTATGATCACTGATGATCATTTAAGATTGGTAAAGTTAATTGATGATAGCGTTGAAGTTCATTTAAGAACATTCACGATCACTGAAGTTTGTTGAAGATCATTGAAGTTTAGTGATGATCACTGAGTAACTGTCATGAAAGATTGAATAATAGCGGAGACGGTGCCATTACAGGAAGTGATCAAGTCCCAATTGGTCGCCGAACTTAGCCAGTGGTACGACCCGACGCGAGTCGCTCCGCTGGCCGATAACCTCGTCGACTTCAGTTTCTGGGTCGCTACTAATCTGCCAATCGACGACGACAACAAACTATTTCTCCTCGGCATCAATTGCACTGTGCAGCGCCTGCGATGCGAGCTTTATCTCATTCGCCAGGTTCGCACATTTGCTGTTCTTTTTTATATCTCTTGCGGTTGTGTTAACATCCAATCAATGTTTTGTTTGATTGCATAGGTGCTCCAACTTCTTGATCGTTATCAGTATTCGATATTTTGAAATTGAAATTACGATGAAAATCGTTTATACCGGTAAACAGTGGATCAGCAGATTCTTAATGGTAATTGCTTATGTAAGTCTAAGCAATTTTAACCCTTGAAAAAACGGAGGAGGCGAAAAATTCGAGACCAGTCTAATGTGACCGCTTTGAGCGAATTACCGTTGTAACAGAAACGACTATAAAAGTTTTCTACTGAACCGCGAATGAGGATGTTGAGTAACATTTCGTAAGGAAAGATACTGCCTTGAAAAGCTAGTCTTGACCGCTTACAGTGTATAGCTCTCCATTGTAGTGATCAGCAGATATTGAGAATCAGCGTCTAGCTTTTTTCAGTGCGAAGATTTGTGCTGTCGGTCGTGCTCGTTGCGGATATGCAAGAAACGTGACGTGTTCAGTATGTCGGTGGACGGGCCGATGGGCGCGTACGTCAATCCATCCGGTCATGTACACGAGATGCTCACTGTCTACGATGTCAATCACTCCGGCATTCTCAGCCGCGGTCGCTCGTCCATCGAAAGCAGCTGGTTTCCAGGGTTAGTTTATCTTCTCTGCTTCTACATTTTCAGTTTTCATTCATCTTTTATCAGAAATCTATTCGCCACAATCACTTTTACTATTACTTGTCACTAATTTATTACGTGTGAATCTAATTTGCGTTGTCATTTATAAATAATCACTTCTAACTAATCATTTATGATTTTCACTAAGTATTCATTTGACACATTTGATTACTATTGGTACTTGTTCCTTGAAAGCAAAAGCAGTACGGAAATCATTGTCCTTCAAAACTAAAAAAGAATGAAAAGACAACGCTTTTAAATATAGGTATATCAGTTTCGTTGTCTTTTTGTATTATTCGAGGGAAAGACTGATCATAAACTTCTTCACATTAAGATATGCGTGGACGATACAAGTTTGCGCGCGGTGTCACGCGCATATGGGTTGGAAGTTCAGCGCGAGAGAGGACGGTCTGCAGCCGAAGAAGTTTTGGGGACTGACGCGATCGGCGATTTGGCCGATGATGCGCGAGCCAACCGACGACGACGCTCAAGCAGATGAGCAACACGCCGAAGCGGCTCGAGATGACGTCACGCACAGGCCTTTGCGGCTTTAATTACGCGTTTTTGTTATGTTTCCGAGGAAAGCCAGTCATCCCTATCTGCGTTTGTCATCACTTCAGATTTTAATTAGCGCACTGATAAATATTTATGAGTAAATCGATATTCTAGGCTTAAGCAATAAGTTTTACTTAATCAAGATGGCTGAGTGAAAGTTAAAGCTTCTGCATAGAGTATTATTGATTTACTCTTCGCAACTCTGACCGCCAAGCGGTCTTGTATGCGTGGCTGACGACATATGATGCACTCCCCAAGTTAGGGATGACTGACTTTAAAAAAGATGTACATTATGCTGGAAGATTGTTATACTTCGCGCAGCACCTCTTACTACTTTCCGCTGTGAAAGTCGTAAAGAAAGAAACAATTTTATTATTATTATTTCATCCTCTCGTTGTCATTTGCGTAAAACTTACAACTATATACACAAGTGCAATTGGCTAGAAATCCCAATGGGTAAATGAGAGACAATGTCTCGCGGTAGATCAGATCGCCCGTTATCACAGCAAACAAGTAAGACTCGAGTTTTGATTGACATAAGACAAGTGTGAGCAGAAAAAGTTGGCACAGGGTTGCAGAATTCTTTCAGCTGCACTGAGTAAACGTCGTCACCGTATTACCGATCCTTTGCGTAACTGTATGACATCTCTGGCCACCACTGCCACCGGCTGAAAGAAGTCACATCAAAAATGGACATGAGCAAGTGAGTTATGGCAATAGTTTCTCACTTTGTCTTAACGATTAGATTTTTCTGTTTTGATGACCGGAATGTTACCGTTTGATGCCAAACTTATTATCGAAAGAACCAATTCGCTCAAATGATGAATTTGTGACTGAGAAAGTCCATTCGGTCAATATCTGATCTTGAACCAATCGATATTGGAACCGCTAAGCGTCCCTTTGATTTGCATGGTGTTCAATCGACCGAGCGCGCTTTCGCAGTCGGTTTAAATCATTTGACCGATTGATTCCTACGGCAGCTGATGTTGAAACTAGTTTCTGACTCACACTCTTACGACAGAATTAACACCAATACATACTTGAAATTCCGCTAAAGAAAATAGTTCCACTTTAACACGAGGACTCTTGCGCTAGATTCATTTTCTTCATAAAATATGCATGCTTCTTAAAAGTCGCTTAAAATATTACCCGAAGCGTGAACGTGCTGAGCGTGCAGATCGGCGCCGCCGAAGTCAAACATGCCGTCGCCAAAAGCGGGAAAATCAAAACCTCCAAAGCCGGCAATATCGTCGTCGTCATCGTCCCACAACCCTTCGAATAGATTGCCGAAGCCAAAGCCCGACGCCTGTTCGTGAGCCCTTTGATGAGCTCGTTGATGCGCTCGCTGATGACCCTTTTGATGGGCTTTAAAGCCTACAACAATAAAATTACTATTGTTCCATACAAGGCAATGACCACTCGCTTACTCTCATCAAATTTCGAGAAGAAATCGTCAAAGTTGAAATCGAAGCCGTGACCACCGCCGCCACCGCCCCCATGCTGCTCAAAGTTGCTGCCAAACTGGTCGTATTGCTGCCTCTTCTTCGCATCTCCCAATATTTCGTACGCTAAATCGAATGGTTCGGTTACGGAAGAGAGAGCGCAATAGACAAAACGTACCCTCGGCTATTTCGCGGAATTTCGCTTCGGCGCCATCGTCCGAATTTTTGTCGGGATGATATTGAACGGCTAGCTTTCGGAACGCCCGCTTTATATCGCGTTCAGAGGCGCCTTTACTAAGACCCAGGATCTTGTAGTAATCTTTGCCGGCCGCCAATACGATGACGATTAGACCGATGGAAGAATAGAAGGCGGACAGGAGTACTGCTTGAGACAGCTTCATTTCGCTTGAAACAACAGCAAACAGTGTCCGAACACTTTGACTCGTTCGTTCGTGCCTCCCGGCGGTCGTGACTTTGACTGAGAGTCCGTGACCGAGATTGCGCTAACGCGCGCCGCGCTCGCGACTGGCGTGTGTGGCGCGTCAGCAAATCGGCCGACGCTGATTGGTCGACGTCGTCGCGCTCGCGCCAATTCAAACGAGCAAAAAGTGTGCTATTCGTAGTGGTTCGATTTATTGGAGTACTCAGAGCTCTTTTGTGACAACGATAGTTCGACAATGACAAGAAAAGCAAACGGGAACGAGGCCGAGCGCTATCACGCTCGACTCCACGCTCAGCTGATTTAGCGAGCGATTCAGTCGAGCGAAAGAGAATATGCGTCAAGTAGTCGTTTAATCTGCTTTCGCTGATGGAGAACGTCAATCAGCTGTGGCGGAACTTCGCTGTCGTCGATGTGCTCGTTGTTGAGGTGGCATTCGTGATGAAACTGTTCATCTCTCAGCTCGTACCAGTGGCCTTTGGGTAGGCGATGCTCGTTCCAAACGTGCTCGTTGTTCTTTTGTAAAAGAAGCAATTGTTCCAATTTCAAAGACTCGAAATATAATGAAAGCAGACGGTCGTTAAGCAGTTGTTGACTGTCCGACTGTCTGGCAACGATCAGTCTCGGAATGGGCAGCTCTATTCGTTTTTCAACGGGTGCAACTTCTTCCGGTTCATCCTCCATCTCTCGCTCATCGACCGCAGGCGGAACCGATTTCGAACGGGCCGGCACGCACTGTATCGGATACTGCAGCCTTGAGCGTTCTTTCGGGTACAGCTGAGCTCTAGTGCCGTAAAGCTCAAGCGATGAGTCATCGCGATGGCGGCGAGTTGACGTGGTCATTGATGTCAACGAAATAGTTGCGCAATCGTGGGCGCGCTTCTAAACATACCGGTCGCGTTCGCGTTGCCAACAAGACAAGCTACAAGCTTTTTGCAACGATATGCGGGCTGGGAATCGATAAAGCGAGGACTCTGGCTGCTTAGCAACGCAAGGAGTACTTCATGTCGATGATTAACCCATTATTAGTCATATTTTGTCATTGCCCCTCACGATATATTTGCACCTTCCGAAATGGTTTGATGGGATTGATCTCGAAAAATTTTAACCACAAACCTGCTCAAAAGCAGTGCGAAAATTGGAAAATAGGGTTTAGGGCTTCAGTCGATTAGAGCTCTACGACTTAATTACTCGTGGCAATAATTAATGGTAATTGCTACTCTCAATATCTTTGGCGCAACATGCAACAAATTAGGTCTCCCTAGAGCAGTATATTGAAGCTACCAGTGCGAGTATATTCTAAAGCGGTGCTGCACTGGATTCGTACGAAGTAAATACGAAAAGGCTTCATCATTTGTAAACAGGATGAGCAGCGTGGGCGAATAAATAGGCGTTCAAGTGAGGCGGGTCCTGCAAGGAGTAGCGTCACCTGACTCAGGAGACCGAGTTCACTATTGCGTAATGTTTCGCTACGATAGTGTGTGTGCGAGATGATGTTGCCGCTGAGCACGCCGGCACAGCCAGTTTGATTCGTCATTGACTGAAAACGGTCGCTAGAGCGGTGGGCTGATTCGATATTGGCGTCGGCCGCATTGTGGCGACGCGTCATCATCTGCCCAATTTTCGTTTGTCTCACGCTGATCTAGCAAGTCTGCAAAGCCGTCGCTTCTTCTTCCTCCACTTTTTGTTGGATGAGCGAAACTGTCTCGATTAGGACACCTCAACTTATTCGGAGGGTAGGCCACGGCTCAAGAATTTTCAAGCGAACCACGGCTTGCAGCAACCTTATTGCATTCTGTGTTTGGATTCTTCGCTATCTTTGCTGAATGCTTTGTTAATTTTCTTCACGCTGTATCATCTTTGTGCAATAATCTTTTTATTTCGTCACCCTATTAGGCCAGTGACGTGTCATCTGGTCAATTGCATAATCGTTGCGCCAAATTAGGTAAACACTCAGCAACAATGCTTTGCTTTATGCCAATACGAATCTTTAAGTGACTTTTGAATGACTTTCGCAACGATTGTGCATAGCCACTCAGTTGTGCATCTACGCTGACCGGTACAGCATCATGCTTGCTACTTTTGTTGCGCTGAAGAACTTTAAGCGGCTGATCAGAAGCTGATTAATTTCGCTTGATTGTGTTGCTTTTTTACAAACTTTTGCGTGAAACTGTTGCTTGAATCGTGCAAGCTTGCTGTCTGAGGGGTCTATTTGCACGACAAAGCGAGAAGGCGGTCGATATCATTTTGGGAACGTAAAGTTGTTTAATTTAGTCGGCTGACCGATCGAATTGAAAAGGATATGATGGGAAACGTCGAAACGACTCGAGGAGGAGCCGAAAATAGTAATCCTTTAAGCAATCAGGTATGAAAGTTGGAATCGATAATGTCTCAATTATTTTCAATCAACTGCTTTCAGAATCTGCCTCCCAAGGCACATTCGTCGACGCTCCAATCTACCATGCCTGTTCACTCCCATCCAGTAACTCAGGATTACAAGATTAGTCGCCAGGTTTGTGGTCGTTTGCAGTCTGATATAGTAGGGTAGGGTCGCGTCGTGCTCGGCTGAAGATACCCCCACGCGTTTTCTTCTGCAAGCCACGACAAGGAAGTTATGAAATTATGTGAGGTGCTGACACAGCTCTTTGGCTCGCGTCACATTGTCACGGGGCGAAGACGAGACCCTTATCTTTGGCCCAATTCAGGAATTTCATTTATGCGCTAAAGCGTAGTTTGAGCGATAAGGAACCGAATCGATAGTAAATGAACCCTACTAAGCTTGCTCAGCCACGCCTACTGCAACCCACAAATGACATATGCTAAAGTAATCTGAAGTTGCCGACTGTGAGAAAATCTCAAATTTTCGTTTTTATGAAGCCCGGTTACTATGGACGTAGTAACCACGGTCCCTGGTTTGTTTACGTTTGCGCCATGACAAAAGTAGCTCTTCAAGATCATCTTAAAAACTTGCAACTTTTTTGTAACAGCTTGAAATAGGGGCAAAAAGTGAGATAGTGCAGCGCGGACCACGTTCTCTTTTACCCTCTTAGATCCAAGTTTTCCAACGTAATTTTCTCGGGCTGTAATGAGGACGGGTAATTCCCTCTTCCTTTCCCCTAAATTCAATTTTCTCCCCTTGTAATTCAGTTTTCTCTATCTCTGCAAACGGCTCGTGGGATAGTTGTGTATACGCCACCTTATTAGTTTATTTCGGGATTGATGCGGTGATTCAAGATAGATCAACAATTAATCTTATTCACATTTTGATTCGCCTGTCTTTAAAAGCCTCATCAGTGAAGCCTAAATTCCTGGCTGTCCCCATCACAGCCGTAACATTTTCGCATACTATCCTAAAATCTTCTCCAGAATGGAACTGTTGACTGAAGAGCGATTGCATTGCAGGTGCTAGGCGTAGGAATCAACGGGAAGGTGGTCGAGTGCCACAACCGAAAAACGGGGACCAAGTTTGCGCTGAAGGTGCTGCGAGATGTACCGAAGGCGCGCAGAGAGGTCGAGCTGCACTATATGGCCAGCGAGCACAGGCATATCGTCAAGATCTTCGACGTCTACGAGAACACCTACAACGGCGTCAAATGCCTTTTGGTGGTCATGGAGTGCATGGAGGGTGGAGAGCTTTTCTCTCGCATTCAGGAACGAGCTCAGTCGGCGTTCACAGAGAGAGGTCAGTTGTTAGGTTGATTTCATATCGCGTATTTTGGCTAAAGGCTTACTTTGCGAGTATTCTCTCTAGCATTGCTCTGAGTTTGACTTTAGCCTAAGTACGCTATAGGGTGCATTCTCTTCTTTTCGCCATCATATTACGATTGTTTGCCTTCAGAGGGAGCCGAGATCATGTACGATATCTGCTGCGCTGTTCAGTATTTGCACCGGATGAACATCGCCCATCGCGATATCAAGCCAGAGAATCTGCTTTACAGGTCAGATCCTTTTCCTCACCCTGTTCGCTCGATGTTGCTTTGGTCTATTTGGTTTTCGATTGGTTTTTTGATTAAAATGTCCTGAGTAGTAATGATTCTTTAAAGAATTTCCTTTTCTGTCCGCCGCACTAGTCGAGTGGCTGGTGTGAGACGATGGTTTCATATCGCATACTTGAGCTAAAGTCGTTTTCATGGGATATTCTTTATCATTGCGTTAAGTACGAAAGCTTAAGTATGAGATATGAAATCTACTCCGTAAGTGTACTCGAGGATAGCGAAGGAACATTGCGATAAAATCAACCGAGCTCTTCATATGAGTACACGACCAGGGAGACACAAAAAAGAACTGTTGTGACTTGTCCATGCGGGAAACCGGTATAAGCGCGTGAGCTTGTTCAGGTTTATTACTACCAACACAACAATATAAGATCGGTCGAGATAGAGAAGAGACAGACCGCTCCACATATAATACATTTTAGGGTAACCTTTCGTAGTAGCAATGAGAAACGATAAATGACATGCGCGTTAGATCTTTCTAGGGGTTTGAACATCCTAGCAACATCATTTCGTAGGCTACGTTCTAATAGTAACTAAGAGATGCGCATAGCGACCTGCCTTTCAATAATTAGCGATTCTCAATTTGACTCGCTTTTCAATGGAGGCATCTTTCAGCACCAAAGGTTCGAGCGGCGTGCTGAAGCTGACAGATTTCGGATTCGCCAAGCGCACAGATGCCACGGCCATCAGACCCCTGGAAACGCCCTGCTACACTCCATACTACGCTGCTCCTGAGGTAATTTTGCAGCACCTGGTCGCGTTTCATACTTACAGGGTGCGCCGTTGGAATCCGGACAAAATTGAATGTGAAATTCCTGCTTTTGGTCCGGATTATAACGGCGCACCCTGTATACCTGCTGTTCGCTGTAGTGTTGTTCAATGAAAGTCATGCGTTTAAATGCAGAAGTTGGATTTTAATGCTCGGTCTAATCAGCAACATAGCTGATACTTTATTAGTTGATGTCTGTCTCAAGCGCTCTGAAGCTTAAACTAAGTCAATTTACAGTGGAATTCACTTATAACGGTTTCGGTTATACCGGTATTTCACTTACACCGGTAATTGTTGTCGGTCTCAAAATGCATCTTCCCATACAAATAAGTTCGCTTAAACCGGTAATTTTGATCGGTCCCTCAAATAGCGGTATAAGTGAATTCCACTTTATGAAGTAAAATATGCCATAAACATGGAGAAATGCTAAATTTGAAGTTGTACATCATCGCGATTGCGAAATAATTAGTCACTGTATCAATAATTGATTGCATGATCGCAGGTGTAAGTATGTTTAACCGCAACTGATAGGACCGTGCAATTGTGCAGACCATTTCCATGTTTCGTCCTTGAGTTATCGCGTTCTATCGTCATGCACGCGTCCCAAAAACTAGTCCACGTGTTGCGTTCAATCCGACTTGTAACTTGTCATCCTAATACGTCACTTTTACATTCGATTTTTTCATCTTTGAACTGAATGCGGGGATGATGACATTGAGTGTAAAGATGACGCAATCGAATGCAGAAGAGTAGAATAGGGATACAAGACCGTGCATGTACGGTTTAGTTCATTTGCCAGTACCTAAGCCTAAGAGTATAGAGCTGCTTCGCGCCCTGCTAACCAGTAATCGATCTCTATTTGACATCGCTTAGTCAGTAACAAAGTGCGGAAGGGGATAATATAGCATTAAGTTGCGGAACCGAGTGATGTAAGGGAAATACTAATTTATTAGCGGGGCGAATTGTTCTGTTGCTATTTAGACCATTTTCACAGAGAAATTATCAGTGTATACTCGTTTCGGCTTGTAATCAGAAATAGCTTTAAGTCGTCGTAGGTCGTAGTTTATCGAGTTCAGTATTTTCACTGCAAGCTGTTGTACTTATTGGAGTATAATATTCAATTCTTGCGCAGGGGATTTGTTGGTTAGCTAAAGATTTTGCATCTTTTTTATCAAAAATTGTTTTATTAGTAAACGTATACTATTATTTGCAGGTGCTCGGCCCAGAGAAGTACGACAAGTCGTGCGACATGTGGTCGATTGGCGTTGTCATGTACATTCTGTAAGTCTATTTTACAAGCTTTTTGCTATCGCATTTTTGCTCTATATTAAGATCATTTATGGTTGTAAAGGTGTCGCGGTCTCAGGTCGGCACGCCTGTAGAATTGGGGGCCAAAGATTGCTGTGGCTCGCGCTAAGCCAGTTTCACTGCAAAACTTATATAGAGAGGGGTCGTTCAATGCGCTGAATCAGAAATTCGTTGTTATTCGAGTTCACATATGCCTCCTGATGTCAAAATTACTTATGGAAAAATAAAAATATTTGCGCAAAAAAGTATTCACGCTAAGCTCTTCATGGGCCTTGTTTGGTAGATAGGGTTGAATCGCATTCGGTAGTCGGCCAGATTTTGATTTCAATAACGAGTTCAGTTTGAGCGCAGTTGAATTACTCCGCTCTGTTTGTTTTGCACTGGAATTGGCTGCGAGTGATCACAGAGATTTTACGGGAAGATCTCTGTTTCAAAATGCACGCGCAGGACATGAGTATCGATTGTCTGCAACAATATTGAGTAACCGATATTTGAATCTTTTGCGTACATTCTAAGGTTGCTTTCAACTATAAACGGGCGTTTGGCGGTTGATGAATTTGGATAATTTTGCAGGCTGTGCGGCTTTCCCCCGTTTTATTCGGCTCACGGCCTTCCCATGTCGCCTGGAATGAAGACTCGCATTCGTTCCGGCCAGTACGTCTTTCCTTCGCCCGAATGGGATCGCGTTTCTGAAGCTGGTGAGTGCTGTATTATTTTGCATATTTAACATCTCACGTGGCGTATCGTCCATTTACTGATCGATATTTATTGAAGCTACATGATAATTCCGCAATTATTGTATCATTACGGTTTTAGTTTCTCCTTTTTTGACCTCTTTAAGCTCGCTGTACTTTCATCGTGCGTCAAAAGTGCAGATGTGAGGAATATTTTGATCAGGAATTGTTGCATCTCTTATGAAAAATTGCCCTCGTCGAGATAAGTGAACAAAAACTCTGGAACAGTGCGGCTGTGCACCTTGTAAATAAATTAATGAAAAGGTGATATGCGATTGTGGGGATTTCATAAATGACGATACAGGATCTTTCATCATAATTTGTCAATTAATTTCGTCAGACTAACTTTATAATTGAATACAAAGGTGACGAATGATGATGAAAGACCCTGTAAGGGAATAAATGTCGCGAGTTGTTCACCTGAAGGAAATAAGGTGCGTTGCTTTCAGCGAAGGACGTGATTCGCGGTCTTCTCAAGACTGATCCGAGCGAGCGCCTTACCATCGATCAGGTGATGGCGCACAAGTGGATTACGCACTACATGAAAGTCCCCGAAACTCCGCTTTTCACTCCCGCCGTCCTCAACGAAGAGCGTATGCAGTGGAGCGAGATGCAGGTACGATTCTTGCTCTTTTAGTTTTTATAGTTGCTTTTGAGGTTAATTCTTTGGTTCATAGTCGAACCTTGTCAACCGGCTATTTCTGAATAGTGAAAATGACATTCATACTACTCTTATTTTGATTTCGAATCTTTTGGTTTTTGGCTGACGACAGACCGAGGATATTTTTATACGCTTCCTCATATTAAAATAGAAATGTTATTTACTTACAAGGACACTTTTCTGTATATCTACTGACTGTATCCTCTGTCATTTTGAGGGTGTCTTCATTAAAATAAAATTATTGTTTTGGTCTAAAACCTCGAAAGTTGAATCAGAGACACTTTGTGTACACGATCTCGCATCCTTATTTCATCACCCTTGCATTACATTACACCATCATTGCATTGGAATTGAATGTAAAGATGATGAAATCAGATTCAAGGTTGACAGAGTTGAATGCCAAATATGATGAAATTTGATTCAAGGTAATCGGAATGGAATGCCAAAGTGACAAATTGGGATACTAAATCTGTTTAATAAAATTGTGACATAGTTTATTGGATTTAAAAATTTCGAATTTACGCAACCTTTATTGTTTGAATTTGCCGCCATTGGGATCGACGACCACTTGACCGTGCAAATTGCGTTTCAGGACGAAATGGAGAAGACGTTGGCTTCGATGCGCGTCGGAAACGAAGACATTCACATCAAGAGTTTGAAGGAGTCGAATAATAAGCTCTTGAATAAGCGTATGAAGAAGGAGAAGAAATAAGTGATGGTTGTCGCCGAGTCGCTATTATACATGCTTGTCCACTTTTTTATGTCTTTTCTCTGTCGAGATGGCTCGTGTGCCGTCACTTTCTCTCGGAGTCGTTGTGCCACGTTGTTCATCGGCCAAGAGCCATTTGATCACCGATGCAGATCATATTGTGTTTCTGTACCTTGATGTGTCCATGATCCGCGAAATGCGTGTTTTATCTCCGTTGCTTGCTCGTTGAGCGTCTATTATACTTGCGCCGCAAAGTTCCTATTATATATTGATCACTGCTATTTTTCGCCGTCTTATCTGCTACGTATTCTGCCATGAAATCCTTCTTGAAGATGATAGAGTTTTTGCGATGAAAGAGGCTATAATATGTGATCGGCGTTGCGCGCTATGTCACTTCCGTTCATTTTCTGCTTCGTTCGAGTTGATCGCGCCGTCGGGTTGAGTGCCGACGCGACGTCGGTCGTCGCGCGCCAAGTTCAATCAAAGAACTACGGCGGAAGCGTTTATAGCCTTCCGATCGGCCAATCGTCGCCTCCGTTTAATTGCTTCTCGTGGGGCGGAAATGATCGACGCACGTCGGCCGACGTCGTCCTCTACGACTTCTTTGTCTTTGATCAGCCGTATCAGCGACGGCTGGCTTCCAGCCGGTCGGCAGCAACGGCGGCGACATGTTCTACTTATGGAATCTAAAACAACAGCAGCAATTGAACGCCTCCAAGTGAGTACGGCGGGGGAGGGCGGCGTTCGTTGGCTGCGAAGGTGATTGGACGAAGTGATGTCGATTGCTGTGTGCGACGAACGACGTCGACGGGATGGGGCGGTTTCGATTAGCGCCCAAACAGCGGGCATTCGTTCTCTGTGTATTTGCTGTCGACAAACTAAATTCTCCCCTCCATTGGTCGATCTTTCTCGCTCGTCAGCGTCACACTGTCGACGACTACGAACCTGCATGACCTGTTAACGGCTGAACAGAGTTGACGTGATTCGTGTGACGTACGACGAAATCTACAGTGCAATTACCAACAAGCACAGTACGGATGTTAATTCTTGGTAATTGGTTGGATTCTTGATAGTTGCACTGTTGATTTCGGACATCGCACGGATCACGATAACTCTATTCCCGCCTTAAAGCGACCAGTAAAAAATGACCAGCAAAGCACCGCCCATCGACTTGCCGTCGCCCGGCGCGCCGCCCAGGCCCGGACGGGTGATGTCACCGGCGAAGAACTGGTTGTTAAGACAGACTGATAGTGTCGCACGCCACCGGAGCCTTAGTCCAAGTCCGGCGACGCTGTTGCGTCTCGCTCGTCGCGTCTCCGCCAGTCTATCCGCCGAGCTTTCTAGACAGCAACGACCCCGTACCACCCGCAAATCCACTTCTGTTTCGGCCGAAATGGCTGAGGAGGTACCGCGCTGCTGCAATCACGGACCGGGCTATGCGAGTCCGAAGGACGCCATGCACGGTCCGCGTGAGACTGTCATCTTCGTCACGTGTCCGCGCTACAATTCCGACAAGCCCGACATGATCGCCACCGTCGACGTCGATCCCACCAGCAACACCTACTGCACAGTATGTAACTGCAACTCGCGCTATT
>NIUQ01002911.1:0-20047 GCA_002796945.1 Plectus sambesii
TTCGCTAGCTGTGGTAACGAAGTTCAATGGTGGATATGCGAAGACGTCAGGGTCGGCTTCTCCCTCTTCAACTGTCCTGATCTTCGCTGCTATGTGAGACATCTTATGCTCCCGTAAACATGACCATCAAGGGCAAATTTCATAAAACTATCGCGATCACAAATGAAGTTCAAAACAGTTGCACGGCCTTGTATCCTACTTCGTCGCTTTTCATTAAATGTCGTCGATCTTCATTTAAATTGACGAAACTGACTACGATAGTAACGAGTTCGGAAAATTGTACACATGATACATAAATTTGTAAAAACAACGCGAATTGTGAAACGTTGTTGCAATTGCAACTTCAAAACTGTTTTGTGAGCTTGATCCCAAAGCTGGTAAATTTCGTGAGTGAAAGTGATCAACCTATTTGGGGGACTGTGCACTTTCCCCCTAACGCCGTTTGATGATTGTCCTAACGTCAGGTACCACAAGCAAGCGGTCAGCTTCGCTCCGATTACCAAGACGTGGACAACCAAGAAATGACCGAAGAAGACCTCAAACAGGCGCTTGCGGGCGTTTCTTGTAAGTTTGAGTTCATACTTGGCAGCAATTAACAGTGTATGCTTGCAGACAAAATTATGGCCGCTCGAAATTCAATTCCACGAATTCCACACGACAGCCTCTAACTAATCTGTTTCGAAAGAAATTCTGCACTTCAAAAGCGATTGCGCATTAAGTATGCAATATCTGTAGTCGCCTGCATACATTCTCGTTGATAATATGAATAAAAATGATTTCCAACTGGTTTTCTGTACGGTACAATACATAAATAGTGTCTCCTGAAACGATTTCTATACTTAATCTTCCTCAATCTGTAGAGCATCATGAGATCATAGCGGTTCGAAAAACCAACTGTTAAAATTGCTGTCTGATTAATTAAATGTCGAAATAGAAAGCAAATGATTTAAATACAGTGAATAAGCGCATGAAAGAGCTGAAAAGTTCAGCGTTGCCTTTTTTGCGCAATTGATGTGGGATAACGTAGATCAGAACAGAGAGTAATCGTTGGCGAGTACGTGATGCGCTATCAAAGTTTGCCACATACTCTTTCCCCGTATAAAAGTCGCTCTGCGTGATACGCCATTTGGCGAAATGATATGTTCCTGCGACAAAAATCTGTGGCTCAATTGTGGGCTCGTGCCATCTATCTGCTTTCCAATACGCGTGTTCTTCTTGTTCCAAACCCTTCGCTCAGGTTAAGAATTCATAAATCTTTGTCATTGCACGTCTTCCATAGATCCGTCACAAACAAGTACTATACCTGAATTAGAATGGTATAAGGAGCCATTGATCTTGATGGCTTTGAGTAAACGGTGATAAAATATCAATTTCCCGCGCCGTATCTCAGCATGAAAGTATTTTCAAAAAATTCTGACATAATTTTCGGAAATTTCGACCTGAATTAACCGTAAATGTTGAGTGTCATCAAAATCTGAGACCTTTTTGCCCAATGTGCCAAGTGAGACACAATCCTTAAAAAAGCCTGTCTTAACTACGAGTATATGCTCCCTTAGCTTAGCTGTCCACGTCTGAACCGTGTGCATAATCAGTGTCGCTCTGCCACGTGTCAAGCCGCGTATTCAAAGTAAACTGATCACATGTTGAATCAACAACTTCGTGTTAATTAAGATCACAATTAAGATCCACCGCTAATATGATTTTCTGTCTCTGAAATGGCAAAGTTTCCGAGAAACTAATCATAGCTATATTCTCTTTAGGCAAGCAGTGGTGACATTTAGAGACCGAAAGCGCAATGATTATTTATGAGAGAGAGAGAGAGAGAGCCATCTCTTAATTTAAAATAATTTCATTGCAGATATCCGCTGTTTTCTACTCTGATCATTCGCGGTTGAAAGCCTTCAGCTTTAGCTTAAGAACTGAGCATCAGATACAGTAGGGCTTGAAGAAGCTTGATGGGCACGCAATCTTCATCACTTTTTGAAGTCAAAAGAAAGAACAAGAGAAATGAATACAATTGCCAAAGTGATCAGACGTCTGCTCGCTCAAGTGTGTTGGGCTTCGCTGTTGGTAGTATTCAGCTATCTCACCGTTCGAACCAGCAGTATTCTTTTGCTCGATTTTGTGACCGAAAAACCTTTCATAAGAGCGAAAATCGAAATTCAAACAGTGATAGCGCTGCCTCCTTCGACAGTATGTTTGCCGATTATCAACTACAATTTCTATTCTGAAGAACTGAATGAATCAAGTCACGATGATTTCTTTTGGCAAAATAGTATCGAAAGTGAGATCAGAAGCAATAAACTTACCAAGCAAAACCTAGCCGACGTCAACCAACGATGGTCGAAAAGCTTCATATACTTGGCGCATCGCTACTTGGCCTGTATTACGTATTTTGAATATCCGAACGCAGGAAACAAGTCATGCTTTAACAACGAAACGAGTGACGACTTCTTTGCGGCGAGGGACATTTTAGATTACCAACTGGCTGAGAGCGACATGACGACGCAAGAATTCAGGTAATTCACCTTTAAAATATTTCGTTCATGCCATGCACAAATAATAATTCTAATAATTTATTCCAAGAGGTATACATGGGGACAGGGTAGATCAATATTAGCAACGATAAACAATGATCCACGGTTTAGTCCAGGCCCGTCGACCTCTTTTGCTACTTTTCAAATGTTTTATCAAGATTATGAAAGGACTGCGAAAAGGTCATTGGAGAAAACTTTCTATGACGAAACGTATGATGCGCATGTTGTAGCGCAAGTTTGGACCGGACCGACCTATGCTTGGCCCGGTTCACACAGTCCAGATACGGACTGACGCATCTAAAATATTTATATTAATGCGAGCGAGTACATAGTTAGACAGAGCGACAACTCGAATCCGCACCGGGCCTGCTAACGAGTATATCGAGATCTTTTTAAGGCACCGGTTTGGCATCGAAATTGCATCACTATATTCACTAAAATTGTACGATCGCAGCAGTTTCCAAATGGAAGTTGAAAAGGAAGGCTGGAATGTGACCAGTTGCGTGACTATAGATCAAGTTTGTTGGCAAATGCGTCTCGACCGATACCCATTTTACAAGGGGATCAAAAATGTACTCATTCTGGAAGCTACACCACCACCACTTATTAATATCGATGTGAACTGGTTGGTGCATGTAATACCACAGGTGAGATTTTACAGCATATTTGCTTCAATTCAAATCAATCTGATGTCCTGTACATAAATCCCATCCTATCAGTTCGTATAAAAGGGCATATCTGTCCGTCTGCCATCATACAGGGTGCGGCAGGAGTCCGTTGACAAAATTTGATCACAAATAACTTTGGTAATACACAACCTACTTAACTGCGATTTGTTACATATTATAGAGGTCTTTTTAACTTAGATTTTAGGTTTTTAATCATTAGAATTGGTTCATTTTTCGTCGTTTTAGTTCAATTTAAAAAAATGTGAGATTCTTACACATACCGACAGGGCGGCTACAAAAGTCACATGACAAGTTTAACCTCATATAACTTCTTGAAAACGCAACTAACTTGAATGCGGTTTTTTGCATCGTCTAAAGGTGTCGTGAAAGATGCTCTTCTGTTGTTAGTTGTATCCTCTGTTTCATGGTTTATTCTATCCGGTACAGTTATAGAGGAAACAACTACATGATACGGTGGTTCATAGTGAGAGTGAGACAGCTAGGGTGAGCCGACTGTCTCCCCCAAAGCTATTACAAGCGAGTGCTCCTTCGGGCGAAACGATAGCTCGCCTCAAGGAGATTGGTATTGGTTTTTTCCTGCTCTAAAAGTAATTGCGTCTTACCGCAACCAATCGTTAGCTTTTGATGTGTCGTCTGACGACGTCAGACGATGAAAGCGGTATTGCCTATGCTCAGCTAATCTATCCTTAATGACGAATCAATCGCGATTTCGCGACAAAAGATTTCTTTAACTTAGATTCCCTTTTTTTAATCTTTGAAATAAATCCACTTTTCGTTGTTGTATGTCAACTTTCAATATATTTTAAAAACGAAGAAAAATAGTTAAAGGGGAACTGCGGTCAAAAATTGTTTTTTGATACGTTGTCAAGTCAAACACGCTGATCATTGCTGCGCATTCATCAGCGTGTTTGACTTTACAACATATCAAAAAATAATTTTTGACCGCAGTTCCCCTTTAAATTAGAAAAATAAAGTTAGCACTAAAGTCACTAACCATACGGTTGTTTATGTGTATTTGTGCTGCATTTGTTAGGAAATAGACAAACACGACATAATATGGCTTTACTGTCTTTAAAATAGAGAATTCGTCGTTGATTTTATTAATAAAATGTTTAAACTAAAGCATGCACAGGACGACAGTAATAATTAAATATTTAATGACTAACATCGGTTAAAAGATCGTCAACTGCGACCTCGACTTCATTTTCAACTACCGGGTTTTCTCGAAATCAGGCCTTGGGGCGCTGACGAGAATAACATGCTTTTGGATAGTAATGTGAATTTCAAAATTACGCCCCGGGGCTTAATTTCGCAGAGTGCCTAGAAACGTATTGACACATAGTATTGCTGTAATCAGTGTTGGGCGTTTCGAACTAGGTAAGTAAAAAGTATGTAATAAGTAACTTTTTCCTTACCTATTTCGTACCTAGCTTCGAACTGCAAACTCGTGGCCGGAACTTACACCCCAATAATTTCAAACTGTTGCCTGATTGCGGTAAATGCAGTAAATGATTTCAATGGTCACCGTGTGCGTTGGCTGCGACGCACACGGTGAGTGTTAAAATCACTTACTGGACTTAGCACTAGTCAAGGGAAGGATTACTGTTGGTGGGGTGTAAGTTCCGGTCACCCTGCAAACTCGGTACGTACTTAAGTAAACTAGGTAAGTAAAATCGTTACGTAGTGGAACGCATTCTGTTCAAGCACTAACACCATATTTTACATCCCTGCCAGACCTTCGACATACGCGGCGCCTGATTAGCGCACGGAACTAATTTTGTATTGTGAAAGACGGTAGATGATAAATATGTTGTACTTGTGCTCCGCTAATCAAGCAAATAGCTGTGCTACCGTATGAGCTAATGGATGTGCATGCCATACGCTAGGATGGATATCAGCGGTTATTTAAAATACCATTATAGATTTTGCACATAAGAGCAGTCCACTGCTACGTAGCAGAGTATGCCATTAGATGTGCATGTCATATGATAGTGACTGGGTTCAAGCGGTTATTTAAATGTATTTACTTACCTAGTTATAACTAGGTAAGTAGTAAGTACTTGAAAACAAAATGGAAACTAGGTAAGTAAAAAGTACTTACTACTCTAAATTTACTAAAGTAAACTAGGTAAATCTACCTAGTTGCCCAACACTGGCTGTAATACTATCGTCAGATACTATTTTATTGATGTAAGGCAACTTTGAGCAGCGAAAGATGGCCATATTCAAGTAAAATTGCAGTTAAATGTAATTTTACACGCATACCTATTAATAGACCTAGGCGCAATTTCGAGAAAAGATCACGCAAATGGTGCTATTTTTTAATGTCAAACGAACACTTTCAACTCCGAAATTACGCCCCGGGTTTAAATATCGAGAAGGATTTAAAATTTAAGCTCCCCGGGGCTTAATTTTGGGGGGCCTAATTTCGAGAAACTCCGGTAAGAGAATGAGGTAAGGCTTATTTAATTCAGAAAAGCTGAAAATACTGACTTCATATAGCCAGCCACGAGCAATTGGATTACAACCGAAAAACTTCGCATTGTAGGGATACAGAATCGTTGTTGATTTATATGGGCGACCTGTAGCAGAAATCGAGGACAGCGACAATAGTCACGTGTTCACGACTCCGTTTCGTCGAACTCACTATATCTCTGTTGGAATTGCGGCCAAATATCGAGCAAAAGCGACTACGAATGGGCGAATTCGCTGCGATGAGCGTCATCCGTTGCACGTTTGTCAAACCAAGTGCAGACAAGAGTACATTTCGCGAGAATGTAATTGTACGCCAACTTTCACCGGCTTAACGGTGAGCTGAGCAGAGGTTGAGGAGCGGTGGATTGAGAGGTTGCCCCAATTTTTTTTGAAATTATGCAATCTCCTAATTTTTAACTGATTCAGTGTAGAAATTCAAACGCGTTTAAATTTTGCATAAAAATTACGCTGATTCTTTTTGATATTTTCGGATTTCTTCATGCCACTCCTTATCTTGGAGTTTCTTATTATATTGAACCAAAAGCTGACATTAATTGAGGATGCTTCATCAGTCTAAGAAAAAACTCTAAATATAAAGACGAAAAAGTCAATTATAAATTAAGTTACGTAACTTCAGACTAATGCATTAAAAATTTATAACCGTTAAATACTGATATAGACAAAAAATAGCAAGCCATCATGTTTTTACTAGTTAGTTTTGCCAGTTATTTCTTCATGCCTTCATGTCTATGAAAAATATCCTTTGAACCCAATTTGACAGTGTCAGTATGCAGAGAAACAAAGCAAAATTTAGTCTGTGCATCATAGATTCAATCGAAATATCGGCTGAACTGGCGGTGTTTTCTGGCATAATATTTCAAATACAGGTAGGTGTATCTTCAATAATTCTATCATTTTGATACTAATATATGACTTTTTGCCTCAGGAATCGATGAGTTTGATTTTTATTTTTTTGTGCAATATACTGTATTTCTTCCAATAATCGCCCTGGGCGATTATTATCTCAACCCCGATTTGAGGGGGGCGATTACTGGAGGGTGGGCGACTATTGGAGGATGGGCGATCATTATTTCGACCGATGTTTGAGTGAAGGCGCTCGTTGGAGAGAGGGCATCTATCTTTTACAATCGTTACTTTAATATATAATATTAGTCATAAATAAAGAGATAAATCAGTATTAGTAGTGGAAAGTGAATGGGAGTTCAGTTTTGACCTTCACTGCACAGACGTTTATTGTTTTTATGACTCTGAAGGGGGATGATTGTTGGGGGGCGGGCGTATATTGGAGGGTGGGCGATTATTGGAAGAAATACGGTAATTTACTTTCTGTGTATCTCAAGTAATAATCAATTTTAGCCTTCATCGATAATACAGTGCCGACTGGAACATTATCTGAACTGCTTAAGTGAACGAAGCAGCTATGACTGGGCTTGTGAAAATAGTTGTCTAAGCTTGTGCGATAGTACTACTTACTATATCCACACTGTCGATCACTATGCCATTTATACTTGGTATGAATACTTTTTTAAGACGCCGGCAATGACTTTGAAGTACTAACAAAGGCAGTGATAACAGAAACGTTTGTGTTGAATTATGAGCTTTTCTTTCTTTCGTATAAGTATCAGCGTGTCATTTACCAAACCTGAAATACTTAGTATTAACTATTTTAATTTCAACTTGGGCTCTTTTCAAATTTAGCAGGATAGTTTTCAGTTCAGAGTTAACATTTTTCCGGCCAAACCAATATTGAAAATGTCGTTTCTGTTTTGGAATGTCATTAATTTAAAGTGGAAATGGGTTAGAAGCGTCTGTTCATAGAGATTCATTAAACGTATAAACCAGAAACCTCTTGTCAGGATTTCAATTTCAAAATACTATTGATGAGTTCGTGGACTGCTAGATCAAAGTGACAATTCACTGTTGCCGTGATAATACACTCAGAACAAGTACCACCCACTTTGACAGTAATTTACTGTAAGAATAAAACAAGGGTACGCTACTGTCACATATGACAGAACTATGTCAGCACTTTTAAAATGCTCTCATATTTGACAGTTGAGTACCCTTTTTTTAATGCTCATAGTAAATTATTGTCAAAGTGGGTGGTACTTGTTCTGAGTGTAGGTTGCTCCGTACGGTATAACCATTGTCTGACAATACCCTTATCCGTCGTCGCACTACAGCAAAAATAGTGTTCGGCATTAGTTACGGGGTACTAGGCAGTTTATTTTTAAATAGTCTCGGAACTGGACCGAACCTGGCCCAGCGCATCAGCAGTTTAAAATATTCTTTTGCGGGTTGATTTTCAAGCTAAATGTCATTTAGGAAACAATTTAATGCAAAGTTTTTGGACCTCTGATAAGGCTTAACTCATAAAATTTCTCCATTCAGGCCAGAATGGAACGTAGATTCAAAATTTCCATAAATTCAAGCTCCCTTTAAACGTTATAGACAGTTTACATTAAATCCATGCAGTTCCCTCAGAATTTCGCAGTTATTTTGCGCAGTTGCCAATTTTCTACGCTAGTTTTTTTTTGCTTGTCTCAATTTGCAAAGCCAGTGTAAACTATGTTAATTACCGGAATTAATGTAGGTACACACCGCACACAACTACGGCTACCATTGAACTATCGCTAGTGAACTTTGATTATCCTGTTTACGAAGAATCGCTCATCTGGACGACAACTGGCGAATTTCTCGGCGCTTTTGGAGGCGCTATTGGACTTTGGCTTGGAATAGATTTCATCAATACACTTCAGTTAACAGAAGCAGCACTTATCGCTTGCTACTCGTTCTTATTTAAGAGAAAAAATCAGATTACTCCAAGCGAATCGGATGAACGGTGCGTCATATTTTGTATTAGGACTGCTTAAGACAGACTTTTTCTAAGCATCGAGCTTCCCTTGGCACAGTTTACAAAAAGGCGTCAGATTTTGATGAAACTTTATATCCTGGGGTAGTTTAGGTCGGGATTTCTGAAAATAGCGTCAATCTTTTTCAAAAATATTTTCGTGTCGAGATATGGCGGGAAATTCAAACGTGATCACATGACTATAAAGATGAAACCAAAATCAATATTTCTGTATACCATTCGATTGGAAATGACGAGAGGAATCTGAAACGGACCGAAATTTTGAAATTGATGCAAAACGAAGAAATATATGTTAGAAAGAACAGGTCGCATTTTTTCGCTTATCAGTTTTTCGCATTTTTCGGCAAAAACTTGTTCAGAATTCTCCGTCCAGTTTGCTCAGGATTAAAGTCCTAATGCTGGGCTATCCAAAGGTGACCTCAAAATTAAAATTCGTTTCCGTCTACAGGTCTCAAATTCTGCTCAAAGTTGACTCTTACCGTAGTTACGGTAATTCGTTTGTGCAGAAGTTTTCAATTGTTCACCAGTGTGGGTTGAACCGTATTAATATCAGTTGAATAGCTCTCTCCTTGCAAACATAACATTAGATAGTTTTTAACACACCCTTTAAAAGCAAAGTAACTATAGGCGAGGAAATTTGAAAAGGCTCCGACCGAAAATAGTAAAAAACTACTGAAGCACGCGCAGACTTTGTGACTTGAGTTGAGATTCCTTGAGAACAAACGAATTACGGTAACTACGGTTGGAGTCAACTTCGGACTCAATTTGAGACCCGTAGACGGAAACGGATTTTAATTTTGATGACACCGTTGGATAGCCCAGCATTAGGGCTATAATCCTGAGTAAACTAGACGGAGAATTCTGAACAAGTTTTTATCGAAAAATTCGAAAAACCAAATAGCAAAATCAATTCAAAAACCGCGAAAATGCATAATTTTTCTTTCTTGCATAATTTTCTTGGTTTTGCATTAATTTCAAAATTTCGGTCAGCTTCGGAGTCCTCTCGTCATTTTCTATCGAATGGTATACAGAAATATTGGTTTTGATGGCGTCTTCTTAAATTTCTGGAAACCCATTTTTACCGTAATTTCGGGACAGACCAACTTCGGGCTCAGTTTGAGACCCGTAGACGGAAACGGATTTTAATTTTGAGGTCACCTTTGGATAGCCCAGCATTAGGACTATAATCCTGAGCAAACTGGACGGAGAATTCTGAACAAGTTTTTGCCGAAAAATGCGAAAAACTGATAAGCGAAAAAATGCGACCTGTTCTTTCTAACATATATTTCTTCGTTTTGCATCAATTTCAAAATTTCGGTCCGTTTCAGATTCCTCTCGTCATTTCCAATCGAATGGTATACAGAAATATTGATTTTGGTTTCATCTTTATAGTCATGTGATCACGTTTGAATTTCCCGCCATATCTCGACACGAAAATATTTTTGAAAAAGATTGACGCTATTTTCAGAAATCCCGACCTAAACTACCCCAGGATATAAAGTTTCATCAAAATCTGACGCCTTTTTGTAAACTGTGCCAAGGGAAGCTCGATGCTTAGAAAAAGTCTGTCTTAATCGGAGTTGCACATCTTTCCGTTTTTGTCATAATTGCGCAACCTCTTCTCCGAACCGGCCTCCCCAATTCAAACAACGCCGACATGGTATCTGAGTTTGTGTTAAGACCAAACCTTCATCTATCTCTCTCTCTCTCTCGCTATATGATATTTCACAGATTTGAAAACGAGGAACAACGAATTTAATATCTTCTCTTGATTAAATTGAAAATTATTTGAACGCAGCGCGATGCGATGCATGGTATTGTGTATCTATTGATTGCTCCTCAGTAATGCGCATGCCGTCAACGGCAGCCGAAACTAGGGGGAAACCGGCTTAGTCGTTGTTGACAATGTGGTTGGACTAGACAAACAGCGATTCTATGCATTGTGACGTGGCGAAGGGAGTCCCGCGGTTCGATTTCTGACACAGAGATTGCTACACGGAGTGACTACGCTTAGGTATTTGTATTTTATTGCGCGCCTACGTTAAATAAGCGACTGTTGAAGCGCAAGTTTCGCTTTTTTATAAACAGAATTTATTTGTAGGCCTAGGACATAGAGTAAGACAATCGTGCTTTGCTCTATTATCTTGCATTACGCATATTAGGATGAATCAACTGAAAACAATCATTTAACAGCAACCTGTGTTATTGCAAAATTATTGTTTTCAATTGATCCATCCTCGTACTCTCTTTACTACTAGTACAAGCACTATTGCTATTTAAAGAATTATGTAAGTGCTGCTCGATAAAAAAATTCGAACTTTCCGTTCGATTTTTTCTTCTTGAAAGTTTGACGATATCAACGGTATTTATTGTTTATGCAAGCAGCGATTTTGACATGAAACTCGTTCTTATCAATGATAACAAGATAACTAACCTGCCGACAACGGAACGAAGAAATATTGTCCAATATTTCATAGTGTTTAGCACGTTTCTTAAAATATTCAGCAAGCCTTCGATCTGATCATCTGTTACTTCATTTATAATTCCTTTTTGCAAGCTGTCGAAGCACATAGTACTGGCAGACGACGAGCATTTTTTAGGTGCAGTTGCATTAAGCTCTGCAGTATGCACCAACGGTATCGACATGCTTGCGCAAAATTCTCACTATGCTGGGCACTCTCCTTAAAATAGTTCCTATACAGGCGTATTTAAATAAAAAAATTGACCACAATAATCGCGCGCCGTTTCAAATGCAATAATTCCTCTATGACGAGATCAATATTGCATGTAAAGCTGGCTTGGTGCCAAGAAGTTTTTTGAACGTTCAAAATTAGAGTGCAGAGGCTTTCGAACCGCGCTGTACATAGCGGGCTCGGTCACCGTCGTTGCTATGGGAATAAGGATCGACGATAGATGAGACATTGTCGCGGTCGCTCGGTTTCGTCAACAAGCCAGGCTGCACAAACGGAGCAGCCGACGCCGCGTCTCCCTGCATTCGCCGCCTCGACTCTGCTCGCTGCGTATATATTCATATCATCATCGAGATCGACGATTCCCCTTACGTGCTAATGCACTACTAACGACTTTCATCTCTGATATTTCCTTTGTAAAGTAAGTTTCGTGCTGTTCTCAACATGTATTTCCTCTGGTAAATAGTTTTGACCTGTTTCTTTTTGCAATTCTTCCATAAATCATTTTCTGCAAGATTATTCAAATGTCTACTACATGCACTATTGAAAGAGCGACTTTGCAAAATAAGATAAAATTGTCCCCTCAGCTACAACAAGCAGCAGCGGAACCAAAGGAAATTCTCGCAATCCATGCAATCCGAAAGCGATGGTTCAATCGATCGCCTGGCTTGTGATTAAAAATTTTAGTGTCTTAATTATCATAAATGGAAGAGTTGTCAATCGATAAAATAATAACTTCATGATTAAGGATGCTATTTTAAATTCTGCTATTGTTCATTTAAAATCGATATGTTTTTATTCCCTGATTTTTTAATATCGCATTAAATGTACGAGTACGTTGAACGAGCGCGAATGAATTCTTTTAGACGAGTTATAGAATCGGCAAAATGGATTCTATCAAATACATCGAAGAGGAGCACGAGGTGGAGGCCGGCCGAAGCGCGGCGCAGAAAAACAAAAACCGCAGTCCGCCGGTGTCAAGCGAACACCGCAAAAGCTCCCAAGCCCATCATAACACCGAAAGTAGCTCTTTGCTCGACCATAGCGCCAGGGAGGGCTCCATCTCCGGAAGCGATACAAGTAAGCGTGCACATCTCTTTAACGAATTTGGTTATTCATTTTTTGTATGTGACGGGAACGATCTTTGATTAAGAATTTTTTGCACACTGAAGTAAGTCTATTGATGATGTGTCAACGTAGGATTATGTGAGCTGTATTGTATATAATAGGGCACCTGATAGTAAAAATTAGAGACATTTGCGCTTGAATTTCAATACTTAAATATCATAAATTTTTGCTGCTAAAAAAGCGAGAGAGGCTTCGCTGTCTGGCACTTTGCCGTTGATCATTAATTTGTCTGTCTCTATGCTGAAGCTGCACGCTCAGTTTTGCGCAGTTCAAATATACGACAGTTGCGGTCTGCGTTAGTTTTTTCAAAACTCAAATGCATGTAGCCCATGCCTTCCCGATATGATAACCATTGCATCGTTGTCGAGCGCCAACAATTCATTTTCGCAAATAAAAATTCAACTATGAACAACACAATTCAACTATAATTTATTAAGCGCTCGTTGTTTCACAGGTTTAAACTATGATAGCGAAACAAGCTTCCACTTGGATCCTCTGGACAAAATAATAAAGAATCAGATCAAGGAGAGGTCATCAGACAGAAAAAGTCTTCAAGAGATGGAGATTCGCAACAGCAGATTGGAACAGGAAGAGCTGAGAACTATTTCATTGCATCAGGTACTATTTCTGTACAAGCAATCCGCTCAACGGACTTTCTACAATCAAATTTTATGACCAAACAGTCGTTTTGATTGCGCTACGCAAATTCTTATTGCAATTGTCAGAAAAATATTTATTGTGTTCTTACACAGCTGGCGCGCGACGGAGACGCTATACGAATACGGCGCATTTTGGACAATGTGGAAGTCAAGGCGATGATTCGGTTAGTTAACCGAAAGGACGAAGACCAGCTGGCGCCGCTGCACTACGCAGCACGCTATAACCATATGGGCGTTGTCCAAATGCTCGTCGAAAGAAAGGCCGACGTCAACTCCGCCGGCGAGGAAGGGATCACTCCGCTGCATTTCGCTGCCCGGTACCGCTTCTTTCTTTCCAAATGAATTGCACAGTGAATGTACACTAAGAGGTCCTTTGAGCGAAGAGACCCACTGATAGCCAACTGTCTAAGCAATACAATAGTCAAATACCGTTTAATTGTAACGCAGCGCAGTTCAATGAGAAGCTGAGGATAGTGCGTTAAAATATAAAAGTTGACGGTATATATTGCGTCGCTAGATCCCTTGAATGGCGGCGTAATCACTAATATCCAACTTAACATTTCTAAGCAAATTGGCCTAAAGCAACCTTGCGGACCTATCAGCTTACTTCCTCACACGATGACAGTATTATAATATTGTGCGGATGTCTGTCAACCAGTTGCTGATGTACGATTGAAACTGTTAGCAATGTTACAATTTTTTCTGCATTTGTTCATGCGCCAACTTTCCTGAAAATGATAGTCTTAAATTCGAAATTTTCGATTTTATAGCTTTATTTTATAATTATATGGTTTAGGTACAAGCGTACTACCGCTCAAGGAGGAATTACACGAGCGAGAAAGACATCCACCACTTCGGTAATTAAGCCTCTATTTTCAAGTTTTTTTGTTTACTGAATTGTGAATGCAATGAATGACATGGTCTGGTGATGAGCCTGCAAAGTGTTCTCTTTCAGCTTGCTGCAACCATATGACGTCAATCTCTTTGCCTATTTCTCGCTTGTACATTTCGATGCGCCTAAATCAGATCGCGCGAACTTCTATTTGCATGTAGTGTGAAAGGACCTCTAAGAGTAATGGGGCCAATATCAACCTCAGACTGTTTGGAGCTGAATGCTAAAAGTACTACGAGAATCCGTGGGACCTCTGTAGAATATTTTCTTTGATTTATCGTCCAACTCTTGATGCGCTGATTAACGACTAACTATGACGCGGACCTTTTCAAAGCTTCATATAAACATTCACTATAATACCAATAATGTGAAATTATTCTTATTCTCGCGTTTTCCGATAAATGCCTAACTAACTTTGAAGAAACAACTAGAACATATTTTACTCAATCAACGGTTGTGATTCAAAATTTACTGCAAACCCGCTGATCGGTCCAGTCTTCTCACTCTTACTTTCCCTTCAGCAGTCTGTCCTCCCTAATAGTGAGCGAATCAACCGACCATTTGATGACGTGCCACCGTCTGCCACCACAAGCACTCACAGAAAGAAGCGACATGATAAGGAATCTTCGCTGCGCAATGCATCTTCCGAAGCCGCGACCTCTTCGGTATTACCACAGTTCCAATATAATTTCAGTTGTATATGTTACTTTCTGTCGCCCTTTCCACAGATTTTTCCATTCCTGGCATGGTTTTGGTGTATATTCAGGTTTTGCTTGCGAACTTTGCATGTTTTACGACGGATTACTCTGGTCACCACTTTGAACGGTTTTTTCTTGCCGCACTTTCAAAACTAAAGAGGTTCAATTCGTCAGGGGCTGGTGCCGATTCTTACAAATCACTGGGCACTCGCTGTGGCAGCTGATTCGATTAATCGAATAGTCCGTATTTATTAATAATAGCTGAAGTAGGCTAAACTTAATGATTTTCTACGTGCCACAAGTCGAGAAATTTCTTATACCATGCCAAGAATGTTGTGGCATAGTACGGAGAACAGAAAGTTGCGAAGCATCTTATATACTCGAGCGTTATTGTATACCCTTGGCCCTAATAAGAATCACCTTACTGTTCAGGCAATGAACATTCGCGGCGTAAGTAGCGCTCGACCGTTGAGTCCGTCTGCTCTAAAGTCTTTGAAGCAGTCGGTCGAGGAACCGTTGGAGAAGACTGACGAAACGGGAAGAAAGAGACGACGGTCTGAGACTATCTCTGGTATGTCTTCTCTCCCGCGCAGTTATGCTCTCTGATGTTAATGCCGGCAGCTAAGGAGATAGTACATTGTTGACACTCCTTAATTTCCAAAATGCATAAAATCCTGAAACAATCATATATTTTAGTAAAATTTTAATTTTCGCTCAATTGATGGCAAATCGGCATATTTTAAATATGATAAATGGCAATATAATTGAATTTTCGTCCCTATAACGTCAGTATGTGCAGTATTGCGTATTAAACTTATAATATTTACAATCGACTTATTAATTGCTTATTGATTCATATAGTAGGTCTTCGGGCTGAGCTGAGTGCTCAGAATGGCATCATCTCATATCTGGTGTCGGCCAGCGCTGATCCCAACGCGCAAGATAACTACGGTATGACACCGTTGCATTACGCCGCCATGCGTGGCAATGAAGTAATCGCCAGTGAATTGCTCAAGTGCCAAGCCAAGTTTGAGGTGAGTATTGTGTGATAATGGCTGTCACGCGCACTTATTATCCTTATATAGAAATACTATCATTCAATGGTGCGTTAATAATATGTAAATAAGTGGTATTATCGTTAAAACTTTTGCGGTTTTTGAATGTGTACATCAGCAAAAAATGAAAGAAAAAAATTAATTTTAGATGGAAATGCAGTGACCATTAGCTCTGCAAAATATACCGTATGCTATTTTATGCTGCGCACGGCAGGTTGGCTGCAATTCGTATCAATTTCTATCTCACATAAGTTACCGCCTTGTCATTTATAGTCTAAAGCAGTCATCAGAAAATCATTTAACTGAGTTAAAGAAGGCTGCTATTGTCCATAAAACAAATAAATTTACCAGATTCTTATGGTGCATTTCGTATCCTCGTTTAAAATCATCAAATCATTTAAATGAATAAAATAACTTGTCTAACGTGCTGTAGAATAAAAATGTGCAGTCTCTGAGGACGTTTTTAATTGTTTGCAGCTCGTCGACCATCAAAAAATGACTGCGCTGCATACGGCCTGTGCGCATGGCAGTCAGAGCGTCGTTGAACTTTTGCTCAAGAACGGCGCCGATCCGCGCGTCAAGGATTTTCAGCTCCACACCCCTATGCATTTGGCCGCTCACGACGGTCACGTTCAGATTATTCACTTGCTCTTCGAAGTCATCTGGATCAAATTTGGTGTAGAAGCGGCGACGGTCAGTTTATCTTTTCCGCCGAAGCTTGATTATTATACGACTTGTCTGTTCGTACGTCTGTCCGTCTGCATATCTCACTTTCGGCTCTTGGACGGGCATAGAAGATAGCATTTTAGTATCGCATGTTGTGCATCAAGTTATTCACAGTGCGTACGCATTGGTGTGTAATCACGAGAATTTTGCGCTCAATTAATGAAACGCTCACTATTTGCCGTCTCATTGCCTAGCTTCTCATCAGGTGTACCTTGTGTACGTAGAAGATGCACCATGGCAAAATTAACCACCACGGGCTTTATTCGATTAAATTTTCATTTAAGATAAATGATAAAATGATATGATGATAAATACTTTCTTTAGGCTGCCCTAGAAGAAGAGGATACTGCAAAGAATACTCCATTGCGTTTGGCTGTCAATAGTGGTCGCGTTGAAGCTGTCAATTTCTTGCTGAAGATGGGGAGCAATCCAAATACACTTCGATTAGCGGAAAACACACCGCTGCATTCTGCCTGCAACATTGGCAATTTGGCAATTGTCCAAAGGTTTGATTTCAGCTTTACAAGCATTATCATTAAAATCAGCAATGTACCGCTTAAAGGGTAAAAGCTCGGTGACAGAAATCTGAGAAAACTTGGCTCAGCACCATGTTTCAGCGGTATATGAGGTCGTATAGCATATGTGAGACGCAACCAACTTCTCTCAGATTTCTGTTACCGAGCTTTTATGAAATAGAGTCCAGAAATATGTACTCGAGATACTCTAGTACTTTTCTCAAAATATATTTTAATTTTTTTAAATTGTCCGCACGCACAGGTAATTTAATAATAGGGCAGCATTGTGTCCACATTCAACGTGAATAGCAGAATGATTTTTTAATTAATTGCAGTTTGGTGGAAAAGGGCGCGCGACTGGATGCAATCAACGGCGAGAACCAGGCGCCGCTTCACCGTGCCTCTACTTACGACCACCATCTGATTATCAAGTATCTTCTAGAGAAGGGAGCGAACGTCGACGCCCGCGACCGTGACGGTCTCACACCGCTTTTGGTACGTTCTTAATAGCCGCGGCCACAATATGCAGATTAAGTTTTTTGATTATGCAGCGGCGCTTAAACTTCGCCAGTCGGGCGCGCATGGGGGTACTTTGTCGAAATATCCGGAATCATATGGCAAAAATTAGACAAATAATACAGTTGGTAGACGAAGTTATGTGAGTCGGTCGAATACGGTCGGTCGGTGCACTATGATCATCTCATGACAAATAATATCGCCAAAAATTTGCCAAATACGCTTTTATTTGATTTTTCTGTCAGCTTCTACAGTACGCATTATAGCCCATTAACCTATCATCAAGCGCGCAAATGTTTGTAACTAAAAATTGACATTTTGAATTACTACGATACGATAAACTGTTCATTCACATATGCTCAAAATCCTCCTAAAGAGAGTGTCTAAAAGCCAATTGTTGATCTTACTATGGAAAGGTTCAACTGAGAAATAGTACTTATTGAATGCTTCCACTTTGTCCCTCGGCGCGTAAACTGTTTGGATTCTATAGCAAGTAAACTTGTATGTGTAACTTTTATTACTGCATTTCTTTACTCATCTGAAATTTATGAATCTAGATCGCCGTGTCAGACGACCACGTAGAGAGCGCAACGGTGCTAATCAGAAAGGGTGCCAGGGTGGTGGCCGCTGAGAAGAACGACCGAACCGCCCTGTTCCTCGCCGCTCAATTCAAGTGCCTCAACGCATTGCAGGTATTCTTCACTACTCACGCCTCAGAACTCAAGCCTCACTTTCGAAATTACCGCCATATCACTTTTCAAATAGAGCTTTGACTTGTAAAAGCAGGCTTTACAATGGTTTAATACTTGAGCATTTGACATATACAAAGTATTGTCTCGCAGCAGAGTAACGTTGGTTATGATATTACAAAAGAAGGAAAAACAGCCTGCATAGCGTCCGAATGCGAGGTTTTCGTTCTTTCGTCATAGAACCGGTAGTGCCTACTACTGCAACAATTTTAGAGCTATACAAATAATGAGATCTCAATGACTGATAAGCTCGAATGGAAGAGAATTTTTTCGACTTCCCTTGCAATTTGTTATATCCGAGTTCGACTCCACACAATAAATAAAGGTGCTCACTTCAGTTTCTTCTAAGCTGCCCGCTACCGCTGCCTGCCGATCAAAGTTCAATACCTCCAGAAGAGTTAGTGGAACGTAAGCGATTGGAGGCGGCTTCGGATGCTTTCCACGGGCTGATTAACAAGCCCGATCGCTACAACAATACTCCACTGCACATTGCTGCGCAGAATGGATTTGTCACCATTTGCAAGGTTACCTTTGTTAAGCACTTAAAAATTTGCATCGCACCGCCTGACTGAGTAAAATATCACGATCACTTGATTGATAGTTAATGTAAATTTTTATTGAATTTATGAGAAAATGTAGTGATGGAGGATTTTTCGTGCTATTGTGACTAAGAGAGATCGAATGACACTCACTGCTTAGAGTAGCGCTCAAATATGCTGCATCGGCACGATCCCGCTCGATAGTATTCTTTATTTTTTCTTCATTTTTCTTTATTAGGAATTGCTAAGGGAAATGAAAAAATGCTAAATAAGCATAAGCGCTAGCTAATATAAATTTGACTTTGTAAATCAAGTAAACTATTGCAGGAGCTGCTGGATAACGGCGCCAGTATTGTCATGAAAAACGACGAGGAGCAGACGCCGCTGCATTTGGCGGCAAAGAAGGGGCGAACAAGAGTGGTGAGGGAATTTGTACGGCGCAATAAGCTCATCATCGCTGAAGAGGACGAGAAATCGAACACACCTCTGCACATCGCCGCTTCTCAAGGTTAGCCTAATCGTTCTGTCATTTATTGTCTTTTATCTGCTATCTACGGGCTGTGGTCAGATATTATGCACTGGGGGATATTTGGGAGAGAAAATATTTCCCTATCAGGGTATAACCCTTATCGCACAGACCAAGTAGGGCACAGTTAAGGGGCCCCAAAAGGTACCATACAGACCGCCAGCGACTGAATTCGCGCTCTTGAAGTCACTGAAGAGTCACTCTTATTATCAATGAGTGCACGTAAGAATCAATGAACGATCATATTTGATAAAAAAAAGTTGCACTTTCACAACGAAAATCTTGCTTGACTTTGCGAACTATAGAGCCTGCCTGGCTCGAAGTCATCGTACTAATAAGAAAATTGCAAGTATAATGGAGTATTTCAAATGCGCAGTAGCTATCAAGCTAGCTCTTAAAGCACTCTAAGGGAATAGTGGACCAGTCTGTTCTGTCGAAGACAAATATAGTGCTTATATGGAGGTGTCTCGACGTCACTCTGTCGGTTTCCACACCCACCCATTAATCATTAATGGAACATGTGCGTCACGCCGAGCACGATCAAACAAAGTACAGGATGTCCCGCATAAGTGTAGCCCATTAGATTCGTCCGTTACATTTTTAACTTCTACCCAGTTCCGATGACATCGTGTCACAACTTCAAGCTTACGCTCTGTTGATGTACAGTGCCGTCCAAAAGTTTTGCAACACTTCGTTTCGTTTTACAGGATTGCTGGTAAGTCAGGTGAAAATGTAGCTAGAAAGCTGAAAATTGACTAAT
>NIUQ01002912.1:0-19774 GCA_002796945.1 Plectus sambesii
ATTACCAACCGTTGCGAACGGCCAAATCACCTATTCGGCTAATCCGTATTCGCCCGATATCACACCAGCTGCGGGCTCTTCCTACGGCTTGTTAACCACAGCAACACTGACTTGCAATTCTGGATATATTATCTCTGGCCGTACGATGGTTTACTGCGGCGTCTCGGATTGGACCTATCCAACGCTTGGAACTTGCTCGCTATGTAATAATTTACTCTGTTGACACCATAAATTGTTACTGAAACTTCGCTAGAGTGAAATCATACGCTAAACTGAATTTGATGAGTGAATTTGCTATTGACCTGAAATGAGCGAAGGGCAATTCAAATTTTGGGGCTCTGATCGGATGACTCGATGGGGGCAGGTATAACTGATCAGTAGTTCCCATTAACGATCGAGTACCCATCCTATCAAGCATAACCAAAAATTCTTCGACCCTACATTTCAAAAAATCCTTTCCTATCCGCATTCAGATTTTCCCGAGAAGAGACTCTAGGAGTTTTCACGCTTCATGGCCTCTTCTGATAGTGGAATCAAATACTTCTGTTTCTCAAAATCTTCTCAAAATTATGATAAAATGCATAAATGTTATAGCATTTCAGCATTTTATATTAACATTAGTTTTGTAAAACTGACCTCGGTCTGTAGCTTCATTTGCAATAAATCTGTGTAATAGATCACTGTATTGCCTTCAGTTTTAGTGATGGTTAATATTATTCCCCATAATCTAAACTTTAAGAACTGATAAATATAAAGATGTCCCAAATACCGATTACTATTTAAATCTTTCTTTCTTCAGATACATCAACGACCAGCTGCCCAGCTTTGCAAATTGCTGGGTCGTCGGTGGTCTACACGTTACCCGACTACGTCAATTACGTGTCGGCGCCGTACTTGGAGGGCTACGCTGCCGTCGTCCGTTGTGCGACAGACGAAACCTTTATTTCATGGTGCCAAAATGGAGCATGGACACCGACACCCGGATCATGCAATTTTGCCGGTTGGTCATGAATTCTCGGGGTTACTATTGAGAGGTTTAGCTTTTGATGATAAAGATTAAGGTGATATATGCTTTACTGCACGCTTATATACCAATGAAAAAGGGAATCATTATTGAGACAAATTTAAATTCATACTAAATAATTAAACATTCAAAAGTATTGTTCTTTAAACAAAAAATTGCTCTTTAGTAGGGAACGGCTGCTCGTCAACTTAAACGATTAAATCATTTGTTTACTTTAAATGCGAGTTGCAAATACTTGCTATCCAAAAGCAAGCAATAGTTCTCTTTTGTAGCCACAAAATGCGCTGCGGCTCCTGCGGTAACAAGTGGGCAAATAACCTATTCTCCAGCGAGCTCAGACGGCACTTACGCCTCTGGAACGACAGCTACGCTCAAGTGCGATAATGGTCCCGTATTAATTTTTTCTTCTGTGCTAACTTGCAATGGCGGGAGTTGGACTAATTTACCATGGGGAATGTGTGTGCCAGGTAAGAACTTGTTGTAATGATATTATAATATGACATCATAAACATTAAAGTAGGTAGAGGAACGGCTGCTCAAGTAAACTATTAGAACAGGAAATATATTGAAAGGAGATATAGATAATTTCCCCACGGATACATGTGAGTAAAACCCATCTCACTGAACGCTTAATCAATCGTTTGGCCAATGTGCCCAATCTGGAAACAGATCAATGAAAATCGGTTTGCTGAATACTTGAGATTTAACGGTATTCGCCGGCTAAAGCTCGTATTATTGATATTTGTCCCTAGGACTCTTTAGAAAAAGCAAATGTAAAGGTAAATAGTGAAGGCGATTGATAAGTCATACAAGGATTAATACACGATTGTATATTTATGTTCTTTTTTAAGTTATCTAGGCAACAGTGCCATAGTCACGTGTCCGACAGGAACTCTTTCGGCGGCGATGATTTCAACATGAAAAAGTGTACACCGACGTCTGGCTGTTGCAAAACTTGAAATTAGGCACATTTTTATATCTTAAATGGACGTCATATTTTTATAAAGAATGACACAGAAGATATGGAGATACTTTATCAAGAGTGCTGTGATATGAAACAATAGGGCACTTTGGTGTCCGGTAGACGGTTAGGTATAACCACGTGCACTACTACAGTAGGACATCATCCTTCAAAAGGATTATTTTTGAGTATAAAAATTTGGTTGAATGTCATCGTGAATTGTAGCGAATCTCGGGGATTCGAGTAATAACATCACTATTTTTGAAAATATAATTGCAGTCATACCCTTTTCTTCACTTAATTTTTAAGATCATTCTCTTTTGTTGCGGAGGTTTCATTCAGTATGAAACTAGCCATTGCGTGTGCTATTGCTGCTCTGTTTTATAATTTCTTGTGTATTTTTGATTGACATAGGCTTGCTTGATGTGCTTTTGTTGACTGCCAGCTGACTCAGTTTTAATGAACATCACATATTTTCTATATAAATTCAAGTTTTGCATTGTATCGGCCCACGGCCGAATCTGCCATCAAAGAAACGCCTTGAACCAGCTGCTGAATATACTGTTTTAGACTTTGCATGCACGCCGCCATCGCCTCAGCTGCTGGGTGTACATGTCTTGCTCGCTGCCTGTGGCGTTGAAATGCATGGTTGTTTACATTGTACTGTATCCTCATTGAATAAATCCCGTTGCTGAACACATGGAATACAGTACATTAACAGAAAGAAGTATTCCTCATTGACGTTTATATTTTTGAAACAAATGCAATCCTGCAAAGTAAAATGTTCCATTTTATCGAGGTTGGACGTATCAATAGATTGGCATGAACATAAAAGTTACCCCTGTCTGTAATATCATTGTAATCTCAGAGCCAACTTCATGCTGATGTTTTTCATCTTCATACAAGTCGAATCGAGACATTTTAACATTCCATAATGTATCTAGAGAGGAAATGGACTACAATTAAACGAGTATCTCCTTTTCATCTTGAGCAATACAAATAATTCGTGAAATTGTCCCCGCTTTCATCGCAATCATGCGTATTGTCGAAGCCATCCACGGTTCAAACACCACCAGCTAATATTAGTCGCCGCACATTTCCAGTACTTCATTGTTGCAGGCGAACCGTCACAACATGAACCATGGTTCAATCATCTGTTTTGTTGCAGCTTCAATAATAAGATGTTTGCTCGAACAATTCTCTACGGACATTGTGTTCACAAATTTTGATTTGCGTCAGAAAATTCTCTCTCCAATGCGTCAGTAGTTAGTTTATTCAGCTGAGAAAACAGAATTCATCGAACGTTTGCAATGTTTGTCCTTGACATTTGCAGGCGCGTCCCTTGCATCGAGAAAACATACTGTTTAACCCATTTTATCGTATAACCCATCTGGCATAGCTCTCGCACAACAGACAATCAAGCACATCGACAACGTCTACACTTACTGCATGAGAGTAGAATTCGAAGTAGCAAGCATGAAAGAAGTAATTCACCAACGCAGTGCAACGTCAGCATTGGAAATTTATTTTGTAGGCCCAACTATAAAACAATTATGCAATCTGAGCCAATATCATAAAACTATTGAAATCGCAGAACTACAAGCGTGTCGATTGGTCAAAAACTGGGAATAAATGAAAATGACCGCAAAATGACCAATCGACACGGTTGCAGTTCTGCGATTTCTCAGTTCTGCAATTTCAATAGTTTTTATGGAATATGACTCTGTATATCGCATGCTTCAAGCCCAAAGTACGCGCAACAGCAGAATCCTCCTCCATTTGAGCACATCTACTCTATCAGTTACGCATGTAAATGTTTTATCATTTCACTTTTTAATTTTTCTGCAAGCAGCAAGAAGACGCATATTTTTTTACTTCATGCCTTCTCTCCGAATATGTCACCCACCTCGGCAGTCAATTATTTACTTGACAACAGTCAATATGTACATATCTAGGACGTTCAACAGCCAGCGGCAGAAAAAAAGGGAATGAAAAACGATTGAATAGCAGCAGAAACGGGAACAATCAAAAAAAGCAGAGCGACGCACATTTTTTTCAAAAAACGAATGCGCCATTCATTTCAGAATCGATGAAAGAACCGACTGTTTGCCAATCATTTGCTCAACAAGCGGTTAAAAACTGGCTGCACAAGCAATCAGGCACTTTTGCTTTCGGCCAACCCCGCCGAACCATGATTTTGCCTGTCCTGTGCGGTTTAATAATTGCCTGGCTAAACGGAGTCGACGCAGTATGCGTTTCAACCTCCCTCCCAACTGGAACTAGTAAGTCGTAGAATTTATCAGTTCTTCTTCTCAAATTCATACTCTGCAGCACCGGAGAAGTCATTTTGCTCGTTAGACTACCGGGTGGTACGGTATGACTTTGAGAGCTTCACTCAATTAATGAAAGGGAAAGCGGGTACTTTGCGGATTCCCATTTGTAAGTATTGCGTCCCAATATAGCTTGCAGTACGGTAGTTCAGTGGTTAAGAGCAGTTGCGCGAGATGCAAACGATCTTGGTTCGAATTTCGCTCCGTCTGATCCACTCCTTCGCTTGATCGATTTATTGCCATCTGGGACAAGGTCTTTCTGCAAAACAATCAATTTTATCCATGAGAGCAGGGCTGAAATGATCCCGTAGTTATTCCGTATTTGATTACAGTCATATAAATGTTTAGATATACTGCAGTCCATAGGCGTCTACAGTAAGAATGACACCTATCGAGCATCGGTCGATAGCCTAACAAGCTCTGGCTTTACGGCTCTCGCGACCAGTGGTAAGGCGAGGGTTGCCACGGCCGATAGCGCGACGTGTCCTCTACTCACTTGCATGATGGAACTATCGACCAATCAAAGAACCGGCGATTGTAAGTGATACAACAACGTAATAAATGTAGTAGGCATCTGTTACAGGACAGTATCTGTAAAGGCGCGGTCCTGCATTAAGTTCTAAAGCAAGGTCGGATCTGATCTTGGCAAGCCGCGAGGTCAGCATAAGCCTCAGTTTCCCTCCTGTCAATCTAATCTCTCTTAACGCTGTTGATTTGCTCGATGCAGTACTATCGTAATGATTTGCAGTTTGCTCACTTATAATAAATGCTAAGCTGGTGATTTAAAATCATGAAAACGAAGCAATATTTCAGTAAGCATTCTTCAACAGGACAACTTCTTCTTCGGTCTGGCGCCATTGGGTTACACCTTAATCACGCCGACGACAAGGATGTATTGTGTCAGAGTCCCGGGCCACTGTGGCGCTGACGTCCCCCTCTGGCGATACTTCAAACAGGGAGCTGCTGGACTCGGTGAGCGACCTGCATGGGTTTGTTTCGTGGAAGATAAATATGCCGCCGAAATTTGAAATTTGAAAAAAAGCCGCTGATATACTAATTTCACTTTAACAAGGGCACTTTTCACTTCAAAGCGAACGCTTTCCAAATCAAAAAGGACAATATCGGCTTGACCAGAAAAACCTTCTCTTCGAACTGAAGAATGTCCTTAATTAAAGTGGAAATGGTATAACTTCAAATTTCAGGGTTGCTCTAAAATTCTGCTGAGGATTCAAATCAATGCCATGCCGCTATATATTAATTTAATTGCAAGCGCTTAAATTTGCATTTCGCAATCCAGTAAAATAACTTTTGTATAGCGAAAATACAAAGGCAGAAGGAGGCAAAGAAGTTGAACCTTGAGCGAGCTTCGAAATTACGTGTGATCGAGAACAGCGAGTACGCGATCCATCGCAAAACCATTTCAGTCTACGCGTACAGCTTTGATGCGACGGTTGCGTACGCCGGCTATACCCGAGAGTTGACGCCCGTCTGCTACATGTGGTCAACTACGTCGTCAGTCAGCACTTGTGGAGATGGTATCGCCACTAGCAAACTCGCCACCCTGTCCGCTTACCAGAACGCTCCGTCTCTGATAGGTATGCTCATCTTGTGCACGCAGGTTTTTAAACTCTGACACATGTGCCAGTCGTACGAGGAAGGTACGCTTCATCAAGACTAGAATTTCCGGAAACGCCACACGCGCAAGCGTATGGATGCCTGAATTGTGTGCTTGCGCGTATGGCGTGTTATGGAAAAATCCAATTGTGAGGCGTACGTCTANTCGAGCGACCTCACAAGGGTGGCCAAATATACCAGCGCCACTACGGATAAGGTTCAATGCAACTGTCTGGTTACCCTCATGCAAGTACACGACAAAAATTTGGGATGGTTCGGAACCCCTCTGGCACCAGGTGCATTTAGTAAGTGCTGTTACTCATTTAAAGCCTTTACTCAAAGAATTTACTTACGTTATTTGACCAGAAGAAGAGTGTTGTGACGCTTGAAAGATTCTTTGCAATTTTTGTACAGGTATAATCGACATCGCCGCTTTATGTTATAACAATTGGAGGAGAAAGTGCGCATTATTGTTCCATGTGCCTGTCGTACTTGCTGCGCACCAGTGCGCGTCCTTATTTCATTATTGACTTTTTGTTCCTTGTTTACGTGTGGCGCGCGCATGGCTTGGTGCCGTTACGCCAATTCTAAACAATTTTCAAAGTCATTAAAGTGAGATACGACAAAAATATTACGTAATAAAGTCGATAATTCGATTGAGACAGAACTGCTTTTTTGCAAGTAGCACCCTCAACTAGTAGCTTTTATTGCTCAGCAAATCATAAATTTAAAAATGAAGCACTGAAATGTTTCTGAGTGTGACGGTAGTGCTGAGCGACTGATTATTACCGTAATCGAAATGTCGTATCCTTCTTGCTCGTTGTTAATATTTTTGATAGATGATCTGCTTGTACATATAAATTTATGCATCAAACAGTTATGCGATTAATCAGACTTTCTGAAGATGTCTCTAACGGTATCGCATTCATCAGCAACTTCAAATCTCAAAGAAACAGGGCTCGACTATAAGTCATCACCCTTGCAGTGTAATTCGTCACCCTATGCACTCAGTGTAATCAACCTCGCGTTCGAAAAGAGCGCAAAGATGACAAAATTAAATGTAAAGGAGGGTAATCAAATAAAAGGAAACTGAATGCAAAAGAGACTAATTGGGGAGTAAGACAACGTAATAAGCAATGTTGCAACTTTATTTCGTGACTGGGTTTTTTTGCGTTCTAAGTGATTCGTTTGTTTGTCATTTAACTGAGTCTAACTGAGTTTCGAAAAACCTTTGTTACAGCAGTAGCTATAAGTAAACGAAGAAATTAAAAGTTACTATTGCTAAACTGTCCTCTAATTTGCCTTCATTTGCACCGATTTTGAGGTCGATTTGATCACAAGTTCTATCTGGCATCACAGCCAGAAGCCAATTTGGCTTACGAAAACTACCAAGATACTGGCGAGAGATTCTACTGCGTAATGTCAAAAGGAACTTGCGGAGCAACGGTCGGAATCAAGAAATGGTTCAACACTGTAACAATTAGTAAGCTGTTTTCAATTTTTTGGTAATGAAGCAGTAACGCTACTCTTGTACTATATTCAGATACAGTCTACAGCCTTGAAGGGCAGGCTGATCCTGACATCTTTACTCATGTCGGCGGAAAAGTATTGTGCTACACTTGGGCGACATCTTACACGACTCCTGCTGGTTTGTAACTGAATGCTATTCTGGGATCCTTTTCATTCAGATTCACCCCTGTTTTGCCGTTACGTCACAACAATCATCGTATACTGCTCGCTTTGCCTAAATTCGGCCTGACGCAATCTGTAGCGTGAGGCGAAAAGTCAATCATGTGACTGTCCATACGAAACAATATACACCGTAATGTTTAGGGGACCTGCAAATATTGATTTTTTCGTCATACACTTTTAAATAAGCCCGCAGCTGTCGTTTCACTGTGAACGACAATATATGAATATTGCAAATTTCAAACAATACAGCGAAATATATTCTTGAAAACGCGCGCAGAGTTGAGCATCTTACTCGTTGCATCAATGAAGCGCATATTTTCGAACCAGCCTTTCATTGCATTTTGGAAGGGCCGATCATAAACGCTCGATGATTAAAATTTCGTAATTCGGCCATAAAGTGATGTACAAGAATATTATTGTCAAACTAGTGTTAATATCAATCAAAACTATTACTTGAACTGTACTCGCAAATGGTGTACATTGTGTTATCGTATGTCTAGTGAACCATACTATGGTCAAAAATACGTCCTCCCTTAATATTCTCCTCCTAAAGCAGGTCCCACTGTTCTCAGAATCGGCTTTAGGCGAAATAAATGTTTGCCAAAAGTAGCTGCTGCGCTTCAATGCACTATGTCGCGTGCACTGCAGCAAGATCGTTGGCAAATCTTGAACAAGTTTTTGAAAATAGACTACAGATGGGGTATTTGCGGAAAAATCTGATTAGGTCATCAGGAGAAGAAAGAGAACAATATTCCTCAGAAATCATAACTACCTTAACTTTTGTCCCACAAACAGGAGCATAATCTCTCGTCCATAAAATTCATTTGCAGTCTGCTCAGCGCTGACGACGACCGTCACCAACGGTCAAATTACATACGTCCAAGCGGGAACAACAACCAACTACCTGCAAGGAACGGTAGCTGTACTCACCTGCAACACGGGCTATGCTGTGAGCGGCACCTCTAACACTACTTGTGCGACAACAGGAACCTGGTCACCTACAACTATCACCGGCACTTGTGTTCAAGGTCAGAAATATGTAGTATGATTGCTTATACCTTTTTCACCTTAAAAAGGAAACTTTTAAAAACAAGCATAATACATTCCGAGTCAAATCAACATGGAAGATGTTCTCTTTGAATTGGATTGTATCGTAGTTGATTTGAAAATTGTCCATATTCAAGTGAAAATAGCATACAGCCAATTTTGTTAGACCTGAAATAAGACTACGATTTTAGTCTGCACGGCATTTAATTCGGATCCATATGGTACCATCGCCTACTCGGCGACCCCCATCATCGCCGGGACAACTGCCACTCTAAGTAAGTTATCTACGTTTAAAAGAAGTCAGTTGGCCATAGATTAGCATTTGATCAGCGTAAACTACGACTTTAACCATTCTTAATCTTAATGTGACGCCAGAATCGGCGTCGGAATGTTAATTAGCGATTTGAAAAGTCAATGGACCGGTTTCATATCGCGTGCTTTAGCTAGAGTCGTACTTAACGCAATGATAAAGGATAGGCCTTAAGTACGACTATAGCTAAAGTACGCGATATAAAACCCGCCCAATATCTTAGGCAGAAGCTAATTTCACAGTAATTCAGAGATTAAACGATGATATATTTAATACACATTAACGAAACTTATCCCTCAAAATCAGAATTCTTTAAATTATTGCAGTTGTAAAATTGCAGAATTGCAAGCGCGAATATTGGTCATTTCACGATTGATTCCGCTTTTCATGCCATTCACTGCGCTCGCTTTTCTGCAACTGGGCAATTGTGACATTTTATGAAATAGGTCTCAGGTGTGTGCAATTCAGAATTGAATTTTAGTGATTGAAAATGTTATGAATAGGAGTGATATATTATTTTTGATGTCATACCTGTGACTTCATGTTGTACACTTCAGCTTGCACTGATGCAACGAATTACGCAGTGGCCGACGGAACGGGCACTGCTACCTGCACCGCTGGCGCTTTCGCTCCGACTACGCTCGGTGTTTGCACGCAGAGTGAGTCCAAATCATTTTTTCAGCCGCAGAAAATTTATCATTCATTACGGTATGCCTAAAATCGCCTCCCCTAAATGGCGGGGTATAAAATGCACCGCCCTTCTTGTCCCTTTTCATAAAGCAAAAACGATGCGATGAATTTGAGGTCAATTACAATGTTTGCTGTTTGATGGAAGCAGAGATTTTTTATAGTTAAAGTAGAAACAAATTGCTCGTTGCCGCTAAGCACTTTTCGTTCCTGTGCAACTATTGGCCATTTACCAACAAAGTAAGTTTACGGCATATATTAATATACTATTTCCAGACAGCGCTCGTAACGCGGTTGTGGCTGATTCAAAAGCATTGCTTTGTAAATGACAGTGTACTTACAAATTACTTTGAATATGAAGTTTTACCGAAATCTGAAAATCGCTAACTATATTATGATGGAGACAAGTTAGGCGTTTAAAAAAGGTTTGCCATGGGCACTGAATTAAGCACTCAATCGCATTTAATATCGGCCCTTTTCCTGTATATCGTTTTTTAGAATGCCCGACGGGTCTGTTCGTAGACAATGCCGATACGACGACGATCGCATACACGGAGGCTGACGGTGTGACCGCAGTAACCGCTGCACCATACTTTGAGACCTACAAAGCGACATTCACTTGCGCTACGGGATATAGTCTCGTCGGCGCCAGCGCAGCTACCGGCACAGCTACCTGCACCAGCGGAACATGGCTCGTCGACGGTGCTTGTGTTCTGTAGACGCAGAACTGAACGGATTTGCAAAATTAACTTACTTGTGAACTGCATCGAGGTCACACAATAGGCGGGGCGATTGGGTGGTATAAAAGATTGCAACCTCTACGAGCTATGTGTCTGCTGGCTGAGTTTGTTATGCAGTTATTTATTAGTCAGAGAAATAAAGCAATGCATTCATTTTTAGCTGTGTAGACGCTGTTCACTAAGCTTACTCATGTTCTCCCCGGGAATGGTAGGGACGAAAAATTTGCTTTGGCTGTCAAAGCGCGCAGCTGCAAGCGCGGCCCACGCCTCAACCGTAATTCTGTTTAATTTCATCTGCTTCATTATTTGCATATCTGCTATACGCATGTCACACAAAACGAAAGATGAGAAAATGCCCAGACGCACGTGAATTCCACCGAAGCTGATGGCGTCAACGACCAAGCGAATGAATGAGGACACTGTTTGCAAACGATTTGTGCAACACGCGCTTAAAAGCGGCCCCTGCAAGCGATAGAGCACTAGCATTCACCCGGTCCCCACCGAGCCATGTCGTTGTCTCAAGTATTCGTTTTTGTAACTGTTTTCCTTCACGGTGTCAAAGCGCAATGCGGATCGACGACCATCCCAACTGGAACTAGTAAGTCGTAAAACTCCTCGATGTTTATCATGCTCACTTCATATTGGACACTTTCCAAGTCGAATACGATATTTTTCATTGAAAATTCATCAAAGTGTTGAATTTAAATAGAAAGAGTGTCAGATCTGGTTTGGAAAAGGTCCAATTTGAAAATGGATATAACAAACATTCTCTAGTGATCACAGAGATTTACTGAACATACATAAGCGTTAGGCCCCATCTGGCCCGGTTGCGTTATAGCACGCCACATGCACAACATGCCTTAGCAAATCTACGAATATGCGTGTAGCGTATCCGGACGCATACCGGCCGAATGGGACGTATCGCTACAGTACGTACTGAACAATAGGGTTGTACGGTACAATAGTAGAATTCACACAGCCTTTGAAAGGGAGTGTGTCTGCTCACAGATTCGCATTAACAAGACCTTTTCTACGTTTCCATAAAATTAATTTGTTTTTAAGGGGCTGTTTCGTGAAACTATTGCAACTGCAGAATTGTGAAATAGCGGAGTAGCAAGCGCGGTAATAGGTCAGAAAACTGGAAACAGCTGAATATAACCGAAAAGTGGCCAATCAGCGCGCTTAAAATTCTGCAATTTCAGAATTCTGCAATCACAATGGTTTTAGAAAGCAGGTCGCAGAGAGAAAGCAAACATTTTATTTCTTCCCTATGCCTCACCTTGTACAAAGCAGGCGTTCCTTTTTTCTTCATGGAGGGAAATTCGAATTTTTCCGAGCAGAGAAAGCTGACACAAGCTTGATGCACTAGCATGCGTACCCGCGATTATGCTTTCCCATATACAGTATTGTTTTGTAAAGATTTCAAAGCAAATTTATCTTTAACCTTTCAGTAGGCATTACATGCAGTTAAATGCATATTTTATGAATTGATTAGCTCTCAGCCATTTCATGTCCCAGTCAGTGTCATCCATGTTGTTTAAATGTGTCGTCATCCACATTCAGTCCAAAAAAGATCCACTGCCACAGATTTTTTTGGAGAGGCCCAACACCATAAAACAGGCCACTCTAACCATTTTTATCTATTGTAAATAAAAAGGATCAATCGCGATCATATTCGAATTTGTTTTGCTGATGCTCCACTAAGAACGGACGAAACGAATATTAAACGTTTACCCATTCTACAAGTAGTAGCTTAATCAAACAAAGCAGTGTTTAGCTAGTTGTCCTGTTTGGGATAACAAGTGTGCCAAAAGCAGTTTTACTGACATGCGCAAATGAACATATGTGTAGGAGAATAAGGCATTTTTTCCCACATGAAGCACTGCTCTTTCGGTGCATAATTGTTTTATACTAATTTAAGAAATTTACGTAATGCTACTTTCTCCTTACCTCGTGTATAATTCAACTGCCTCATAATTGCTTTTGTGGTGGGACGATTACCGAAATAACCGTTATTCTGTCAGTTACAATTTCCTCAATAGCGACTCTTTACAATACGATTAAGATTCTCAAATGACCATTCTGGAATCTAACTAACCAAATTCAAAGATTATGAAATCGGTATACTAATACCTCTACCTTGCTGCTCACGCATTGACAAGGATTGGAATGTTAACAAAACACAGTCAACTTGACTAATCTTTCTAATCAGGTTGACTAAAATCCTATGAAAAAAGGCTTGAAAAGTTTGTACCCTTGCTTGATAAAATTACTTGAAATCCCCTTAACTATTGATCAAAAAATACTAAGCTTCGTGACAGAAGGGTCTCGATTAGCGCAATCCCTTCATCCCTGACCATCGTCGCTTAGCATGTATGCTATCACGTTATCATTGCTAGTGTTACTTAGAACTGGACGCTTTTCTAACAAACAATTCAGTAAAGCGCCTAATTCAAGTTGTCAATTTAAAGTGGAAATGGTATATAGTAGAAATCATTTTTCGTGACATCTTATCGCTAGTAATGGTAACTCACTTGCAATAATGATGTTTGGTCGGTTTGGAGGTTTCGGCCTCCTTCAGGCCCATCGTCTATGTTTTGTACAGGATAAAAATCATTTGTTACGGTAAACTGCTGATACCGGTCGAAATTTGCCGGAAATGCCTATATACCGGAATAAACGTTTTCTACTGAACTAGGGCGTTGGATTTTCAGACGTACTGCAGAATGTGGGCGTGTACGCCGCAAATGACATTTACCGAGTTTCGGTCGACAGTTTGACGAGTTCGGGTTTCACCGCATTGGCTACCAGCGGAAAAGCCAAAGTGGCGACCACCGATCAATCGATGTGTCCGCTGCTTACTTGCATGATGGAACTGGCGACCAACCAGAAAACGAGTGATAGTAAGTCTACTCTCACAACGAATCCTGTTGTCTTCCCTTCTTCTTCCTCCCTTTAGCACCCATTTAGCCGTTTGCAATGGATTCATTTATATTCTATTGCTACTCAGCTATATAAAGATTTTTTACCAGATATTATTTTGTAATCAGAACAGCTGGAGACAGCTGAGTGATGACTTAGGTTTCGGATACCAAGCATTCAGACAAAATTTCTTCAGTAGTAACAACTCGTCTGAGGGCATATCACTGCACCGAGTGAGACAGGCTATGTTCGCTGTCGTATCAAGTTTAAGATAGAGAAATAAAACAGAAAGAAGGAAAATGGATGCTTCACTAATGGATGTTTTCAGGGAGCATTTTGCAGCAGCACAACTTCTTGGGCGGCCTTGCGCCGACGGGCTACACCCTGATCACGCCGACCACCAAGATGTACTGCGTTAAATTCCAGGGCGACTGTGGTGCCGACGTACCCCTCTGGCGATACTATAAAAATGTTGGCATAAATGGATGGGGTAAGCGATTGTTCCAATAGTTTCGATAATCATTAACGATCATTTGTGGAGGATGATAGAAATTTGGCAAAATGGCTTGTGACTCTGATGGATTTTTCATCGTTTTGGTAAAGGAATGTAAAAGTTTGTAGTGTGCAGTACGGTAACCGTAGTAGAGAGGGATAAATCCCGAAGAAGGACGCCAAGCGGTGCTCCAGGAGGGAGGTAAAAATAGGGAGGGTCGGAATATTTGCCCCCAGCAGGCGGATACTGTGCTTTTACAGTGCTGGATTGCGGAGTAGTCGTCGCTATGCGGCTTAAAATATCTTTCTTCAAGTTGGGAGGAGAAACGTTAAAAGTCTAGTGAAAAGTTCACAATCGCGTTCCAAACCTCCCTCTGTTTGCCGCTCTAAAACTGCGGGTTAATGGCAAAAAGTACTGTTATAAGTGGGAAGGTAAGTTGTGCTAACTTTATGATAACGGCGATCCTATAGTGGACTTCGCTTTAATAAAAAATAGCGACAACCTCTCTCATGCGTGGCGATATCCTTTCTGACGATTAAAAAAGCTCACTTCTTGGGTCTGTTCCAAAAAGTCGTTTTAATCACTACTGCTGCAATTAAAAATACAAGAAGTGCGGTGAGTGCGACAGTTTCAGAAGAAGCCCCTTATCGTTGCCGCCCCACTACGCCTTCTTGCTCTTAAACCGCCAAGAGATGGTATAATTGTCTCAAATGCATTGCAGTCCACGCATACAGCTTTGATCCGTCGGTTGCTTACGCCGGCTACACCCGAGAGTTGACGCCCGTCTGCTACATGTGGTCGACTACAACAGCTGTTAGCACTTGTGGAGATGGTATCGCCGCTGGTCGACTTGGCACACTGACAGCCTACATGAACGCTGCTAACTACATCGGTATGTTCGCTCAGCTTGTGTCAACAATTGCGCTCGCTACGCATACAAGTCAGACGCATCGGTCAGCGAGACATTGTGCACGAAAAGAATTCGCCAATAGGCACTGTGCTGTTGCTATGTAGCATGGATGTGAAATACAGCAGAAGCCGCCTGTCCAAACAGATATCCCCATTTGGAATAAGGGATTCGTTTTGATGAAATGTGAATGAACAATTGGCGCGATGGGATGCATGAGAACAGCGGCAGGGACGAATATTTGGCAACAGATTTTGCTCCTCACAATTTGCTATTAATTATCAGCAGAAAATACTCTCAATTTTTACCGCATATATAAATAAGCATTTTTCGTAAGCATTGCTTTCGAATTTTCTTCATGAGTACAGCGCAGAAACCAAAATAACTGGAAATGGCCAACCACCGCGGTTTCAATTCCACAATTATGTAATTCTGCAACTGAAATAATTTCAAAAAATGGACCCTGTATGTGAAGAACAAACTTAAATGCAGTTTTCATAACTATCGAACGACTTTATGTTAATGCACACTAACACTCTCTTGTTTTGTTCAAGGCGCGAACCGCGATACTTGGTTCACCACCCAAACGGCGTCAACGAACCCAACCGAATTCAGCTACCAAACATACACGAAATCGGCTGATTTGACCAAGGTTGCCACCTCGATGCCCTCCACCGCGGACACGCTCCAATGCAATTGTCTTCAAAAGGTCGTCCAAGCGTTCGATAAACAACCCGGCTTATTTGGTACCGCCTTGGCACCCGGTCTCGGAAGTAAGCCGCACATTCGTAATACTAATTATGCTCACACGATTTCTCCATATGTAAGAAGAAATCTTTGATTGAACCAGTCAAGCAGCTTCAAAAGTCGATGGCACATTTTTCTTTCTCTTCGCACGTGTGCGCAAAAGATCCCAGAAAACTATTTTCATTTTTGAAGGAAAATAATGTTCTGCAACAAAGAGTAGACTTTGCCGACTACAGTGCCTGGCTCGATTTCTACTTATTATTCAACAACTTTTCACGTAAATCACAAAATGAGATATGCGAAACATTTCTCTTGCTTTGATCAGCATGAGTAGCATAAAATATCGCTGATTGTGACACAATTTCAGCAAGGTACGCTTTACGGTTCTATTTGAATAAATGCGGTATTTTTAGGCCGATTTGATCACAAGTTCTATCTTGAGTCGCAGCCAGAAGCGAACCTGTTGTTCGAACAGTACGAGTTAACTGGTGAAGTGTTCTATTGCGTTTTGTCCAGGGGAACTTGTGGCGCAACCGTCGCCATCAAGAAATGGTTCAACATCTTTGAAATCAGTGCGACTTTTCTCTTGTGTTTTGCAGGGGCAGTATTTTATCACATGATAAATTCAGATACGGTCTATACTATCGACGGTCAGGCCGATCCAGGCTTCGGATATATTGGCGGACATGTCCTTTGCTACACTTGGGCGACTACCTACACTTCTCCCGTCGGTCAGTTTTAAAACGTGTAGAGGGTTGAAAGAAGTCGTCTTACTCGCGATATGAATCAGATCAGTGCGCAGTATGACAAGAATATATGACGTACTTTACATTTTCTCCATTTTACTGCGCTTCAAAACGAAATCATTCCGCTGCACTCGTTCTGAAGCGTCGGATGAAAAAATCGCTACCTTTAAGGACACGCATTAAACAATATTACGGTACATTAACGCAATTTTCTGCAATTTTGATTTTTTCGTCCGACGCTAAAGAGTTCGCGCAATTATCTTATTAGTTCGTAGAAAATAGTATCTTGGCAATATTCTCGGTGGATTAATTGCCTTAGTGCGACTAGTGAATCCTTAAATTGTGACAGTCGGTCAAAACAGCTGAATGAGAGTAGCGTGGATCAGAGGGATAGTAATTAAGGTGTAATTCTTGATGAGCATCCTCTAAGCTCAAAATTACTTGGCGAGAAGGAAACGTCGAAAGAGAAAACTTTCCGAAATGCGAAAAGCCAAAGAAAAAGCTTTTTCAAGAAATATCGTTTTCATTGCATTTTATTACAGAAAGATTTTTAATTTTTTTAATTTTAAATTAAAGTTCAAATGCAGAAATTCAATTGCCAATAAACTTCTTTAGCGACATATGCACTTGTTCCGATCTCCACCGTCTCATGCAAGCTAAGACTCGTTAAACTATTAACAAAAGTAATTGAATAGGGCACGTCAGCCCTTTCGCTGCAAGAGCAAAATCTAGCATTCTCTTGAAAATTACCGAAAAATGGCAACTGCAGCATCGTATTTTAGTGTGTTCGGTGCTGACGACGACTGTGACCAACGGTCAAATTTCATACGTCCAAGCGGGAACAACAACCAACTACCTGCAAGGAACGGTAGCTGTACTCACCTGCAGCACCGGTTATGCTGCGAGTGGCACCTATAACGCTACTTGTCTGACCACAGGAGTCTGGTCACCTGCAGCTATCACCGGCACTTGTGTTCAAGGTCAGAAATATGTAGCATGATTGCTCATACTATTTTCACTTTAAAGAGGAAACTTTTTAAAACAAGTAAGATACTTTCCGAGTCAAATCAACATGGAAGATGTTCTCTTTGAATTGGATTGTATCGTAATTGATTTGAGAAGTGTCCTTATTCGAGTGAAAATAGCATACAGCCAATTTTGTTAGATCTGAAATAAGATTATGATTTTAGTCTGCACGGCATTTAATTCGGATCCATTCGGTACCATCACCTACTCGGCGACGCCCATCATCGCCACGACGACTGCCACTCTCAGTAAGATATCAACGTTTAAAAGAAGCCCATCGGCCATATATTAGCATGTGATCAGCGTGAGATATAACTTTAACCATTTTTAATCTTAATCTGACGTCGGAATAGAAAACGGAATGTTAATTAGCGCGTTAAAAAGTCAATATCTTAGACTGAAGTTAATTCCAAAGTCAGATCAGAGATTATATGATGATATGTTGAAGCTCCGTAAAAGAACTCTGATCTTCAGCGAATGAGTTTCGTTAAACAATAGCAATTGTAGAATTGCGTAATTGCAACCGCAAAGAATTACCAGTTTCCCAATTGATTTCGGTTCTTATATCACTGCATTCGCGATTCCGCAACTATGCAATTGTAAAGTTTTTTATGAAATAGAACCCAAGTGTGTGCAATTCAGAATTGAATTTTAGCGATTAAAAATTTTATAGATAGGGAGGTGAATTATTTTTTGGTACAGTTGACTGTCGATATAACGCACCCCTAGGGACCGGCCCCAGGTGGTATTATATCAAGAGTGGCGTTGCATTGAGAGTCACCTGTACTATATTTGTGACTTTATACTGTATACTTCAGCTTGCAACGATACAACGAAATATGCAGTGAACGGAGCGAGCACTGCTACCTGCACCGCTGGCGCTTTTAATCCTACGACACTCGGCTCTTGCACCCGAAGTAAGTCTCGACGCAGTCTTCGAAATATGTTTCACAGTTTTCTCTAAGTTAGCGTTAGGAGCTCATACAAGCGTGCGAATGGCTCAATGCTATTGTAGTGTGGTTTCGTCGCAATTATCATATCCAACTTTTATAATGCGAATTTTGCAATTTACCGTGCGCTAGTCGGCAGAACTTTTACTTTCGACGAACTCAATCGACCGCGAACTGCTGCGAATTTTTGGCCTCATGCGCAGCTGTTTGCGTTATTGTAGAAACCCATTCGCAGTGGGTCTGATTGCGCCCAAGTAGCGATTGAGTCACTGGGGGCGATCACATGTCGCAGGAACGTTTGTCAATCAGCATACTGTGGCGGCACAAAAGGCTATCTGCAGTCGGCGGGGTTGTGTTCCAGATGACTTAGGTCTGTTTTCCTATAAACCTTACAAACCATTCCTACATATGTAATTTTTGCATAGTTTTTTCAACTGTCCAACATATCTTAAGGGGAAGGGGCGCTTTGGATCGTCGCGGAATGACTATTTCATACGGTGCAATGTTAGGCATTAAACAGAATTTTCTAAGAGAACAAGAATGAGAATAAAGTTATGAATTCATCAGAAAAAGTGTAGGGAGGGGTAGGACTCATACGCATTATTGTGACAATTTCGATTGAAATTTCAGCGTGCCCCACGTTAACAATTACTTCGGGGACGGTGTCAACCTTCCTGGCGGATGGGACTACAGCAGTAACCGCTGCCCCATACTTCGAAGGATACACAGCGACCTTCACATGTACGGCACCGTCAGTAGTCGTCGGCACCGCAAGGGCGACTTGTACGAACGGCGCTTGGGTGACACAAGGCTCTTGCTCATCATAGATGCCGAAGTATGGCAGTTCGCAATTCCATCGTTTTTAGTGAACGAAATCAGGTTGTGATTGAGAGGCAGAGGCTATGGGGATCGGTAGAAATTGATTGTCTCAGTTAAATGCGATATTGAGTGATGCATTGGATAATTCCTGGTTGAATTGTATTTGCTCGCAAACTTCTCAGACAAGTAAATCACTGCATTAACATTTGCTGCATAACAAAATCGATTACTTTGCAAGGCAAAATCGTTGAGACTTTTGAATTGACGACTTCCAATCAGAGGCTGGACACCAGACTATCAAATTGCTGTACTTTCAAATTTACTCTGCGCATTGTGACTGCTTACACTGCGTATAGTCTCATAAGCCGAAGCAAAAGCTAAGCACCGTTCTTTCAGGGCAGGATGAAAATGCCACTACCGTAACACTCGCAAAACAAAGTGTTCCAATAGTAACTGAAATAATTAATATTATGGGATTTGTGTCAGTGCGAATGCCGTAAAATTTATATTTCAAAATGTTCAAGCTGTTTTCATTGACGCGCTAGGTACGCTCGATTATAATGCGTCAGACTAAAGCTAATGTGAAACGTCGTCTTGTCGTCAAAAATTTTTCCGAGATGCTGTGCGTTATAATGTGTGTAAGTGTGATGTTACGATGCGACGGCGAAATTGTCAGAAATCGTTGTATACTTCAGTTTCATAGTGGCTCTTATACCGCAAAATACCGCATCAGCAAACATAGGTAGATGCTAAAAAAGC
>NIUQ01002913.1:0-19799 GCA_002796945.1 Plectus sambesii
GCGTCTTCCCATACAAACAAGTTCCCTTATACCGGTTTTTCGCTTATACCGGTCAAGTTTAGCCGGTCCCAAACCGTGTCTTCCCATACAAACAAGTTCGCTTATACCGGTTTTTCGCTTATACCGGTCAAGTTTAGCCGGTCCCAAACCGTGTCTTCCCATACAAACAAGTTCGCTTATACCGGTTTTTCGCTTATACCGGTCAATTTTAGCCGGTCCCAAACCGTGTCTTCCCATACAAACAAGTTCGCTTATACCGGTTTTTCGCTTATACCGGTCAAGTTTAGCCGGTCCCAAACCGTGTCTTCCCATACAAACAAGTTCGCTTATACCGGTTTTTCGCTTATACCGGTCAAGTTTAGCCGGTCCCAAACCGTGTCTTCCCATACAAACAAGTTCCCTTATACCGGTATTTCGCTTATACCGGTCAAGTTTAGCCGGTCCCGCCAAAACCGCTATAAACGATTTTCACTGTAGTTTTACAAGTTATAAATTGATCGGGTTTACTTCTTTAATTAGTTTCACCGTGCTCTACAGTAGCTTAAGTTATTACAAAGAAATATATAACGAATCCTTCCATGTTACAAGCTCTACTCGTCAGTTGACTCTGCACTCTTTGTTATTAAAAGGCGAGCAGAATTGCTACTCGGTGTAAATGTTTATTTACTTTCGAAGTTTTAGTGTTCCTCCGCATGTGTCAAGACCATTCATGCATCAGTGTTAATCATCGCTTTGTTGCATAGTCCATAATAATTTACCGCAACCTCTTCCTCATTTTTAGGTGTCTTCTGTACGGAACCATTCCGAATCCCGTTCGCGGGCAAAATCGACGTCTGCTGCTTCGACAAGACCGGAACTCTCACGACCGATAACCTCGTCGTTGAGGGCATCGCCGGCATTCCTGGGTACGACTTGTTTATATTCGGACAACTTAACACTTTACGTTTTGACTTTAAGTACAATTTGTGTAAGCTAAAGGAACATCAAGTCGGCCACTGTAGCTTCTATCGCAATGTATTGTGGTTTATTTCTATGGTGGCTGGATTAAATAGTTGTTTCAAGTGTTAATATTTTTACCATTTGAGTCGTTCATAAGGGACAGTATTTGACGTTGCAGTGCAAATGGCGAAAAGGGCGTCAAGTCGTCACCATTGGATGTGCCACCCGAGTCGATACAAATTTTGGTGGCGTGCCATTCGCTAGTGAAACTTGACGAGGATCTCGTCGGTGACCCGCTTGAACAAGCCTGCCTCACTTGGGCCGAATGGAACCTCACTAAGAGTGAGTCGGCTGCTTTTAAATTTTTTGCTCAGTTTAACTGGTATTCTATAATCTTTTGTGGGAAGTTGAATTGAGATAATCGAATCTTTCGAGCGAACTTGCGTAAATCTTGAACGCATTACAATTATTCATACTTCGGCATATTTTCAAATTTTTAATGGAAAAAGATTATTTTATGTTAAAATTCGAATTTCTCTCAATTTTCGATAACAATTCTGCAGTAACTTTATCAAGGAAGGTGAAAGGAGCAACTCTTGATTACGTTTATTCACAAGACGTCAAACGATTAACAACCATTTGAACCCTATACGTACAAACACTGAAAGAACGAAAATACATATGTAGCAACTCTACAAGTGTCGCTTGTACTTGTGCAATTTTATTTAAAGAATGCAATACGAAATATTTCTTTTCAGACGACACGGTGATTCCGCAAAAGTCGAAAATGTTGCCACTGAAAATACACCATCGGTTTCACTTTTCGAGCGCGATGAAGCGAATGACGGTGATTGCGGGCTATATGGTGCCTGGCACGAGCGAATCACGCCATATTGCCTGCGTCAAGGGTGCTCCTGAAACGCTCAAAGATATGGTAAGTGCTGTCTTAAAATATTTATAACTATGGCCCGATAATTTAGTCGTTTCCTAAGTTGTTCGTAAGTTAATAATGACTTACGCTTACAATGAAGAATAGCGCTGAGTTTCGTTAAGACTTTAGTCTTGGTCTTAGAGTCTTAAGTTAAGTCGTAATTTTGAGTTAAATCTTAAGTTAGGTTTCACTAAAACTTAGCGTATTACTCTAAGACTAAGACTAGACTAAGACGAAATGATTATTTAACCAGCCCTATGAAAGATCAGTTTCTTAATTTTCAAGCGCTATTGAATCGTTCGTCGATGATGTGGTACATGATTTCCGAAGGTACAGGAACAATATTTCACGCGCAGTTGCTTTATTTTTCTAAAAATTTATTGTGCTCAGCATATTACTGCATAATTAGGGCACATATAAGCCAACATCATGCTTAAAATTACCAATAACACATTTATTCTATAGTATGAATAGGCGTAATTATATGCCTTTAATAATTTAAGGAATTCTCGTCTATTGTAGTGAAAGGGCTATAATCACAAATAGATGTGGTTTATTTCAGTTCGCTGCAGTACCTAAAGACTACGACGAGACCTACCAGCATCTGACACGACAAGGCGCTCGTGTACTTGCACTCGGAATGAAAGAAATCGGCTCGCTCACTTATGCGGATGTAAGATGAGCGATTTAAGAAGAAATGTGGCCGTATTCTTGCTGGCTCACTGGCGGACGCCTCGCTAAGCGATTTTGACGAATTAATCGCTAGTCGGTATTGTTGCTACAAAAACCGCCTTGCGTTCTGTCCGGCCGGCGAGGGCGGAGGACGATTCACCTCGCGAATCAGTCATTGACGGAGAGCAAGAATATGGCCATTGGACTGAGTTCTTATTCTTCAAATTTTTATCGTTTTTCATCTTGCTCCATACGAAACCATTCCCCTTTTTTCCAACACGAAACAATCTCTCTTTTTTTGTTAGATTCGCGAAATGAAGCGTGAAGATGTGGAGAAGAGCTTGAATTTCGCCGGCTTCGTCGTCATTTCCTGTCCACTCAAATTCGATTCGAAGGCGATGGTCAAGGAGATCATCGATTCCTCGCACAGGGTAAGCTTGACGGTTTGCTGTCTTATGGTTGGCTCTACATTTCTTAGAATGAACGTTTCAAAGTACCTATAGTCGAAATGTGCCGATCAGTAACAAAAATCTTTGGTTAAATAAGTCAAACTGCTTCGAAAGTCGATAGCGCTTCCTTCTACCAGTTTATGCGTATAGAAACCAGGAAGCGACTATTATTCTTAGTGAAAAACGGTGTTCAAGCACCGAAAAGCAAGCTTATCTTTGATAAACCTCGATGCTTAGCGAGATTTCTTCTTATTGATCGAAGAATGTTGACAATGATTCTATTTCTAATCTAGTGAAAGTGTTTGATATTGCCACAAGTTGGAAAAACGGAAATTTGCTTGATTCAGGTTGTGATGATTACCGGCGACAACGCGTTGACGGCGTGCCATGTGGCAAAGGTTCTTCGGTTTACCAAAAAATCGATGGACACTCTCATTCTCGATCAAGATAAAGGTGAGAAACGTATTCATGTTTTTTTATAGCTATGTATTTTACAATACGCACAAGCATGCCTGTGTAGATGAAATTTTTAAATTGAATCCGCGGTGAAAGTCGAATTCGAGTCCTACAATGAAAATGGTCCTCCACAGTACTCCTTTGCTCTTTATGAATACAGAATATGGAAATTAAATATTGTCTCTGCAGTGCTTTATCAGAACTGAACAGCAAAACATTAGAAGATATGAATTTCTCTAACTCGACTTGAAATGACTTTTTAGACGACCTTAATAGTTTGTCGCTTGTTTCATCGAATTACCGCTGTAAAGCGCCGTTTTTGTTGCAGACAACGAATGGAACTGGGTGTCGGTAGATGGAAGCAAGGTGTTCCCGGTCGTGCCAGGCAAGTCTCAGAAGACATTCCTCAACGAATACGAATTCTGCTTGACCGGACCGGTACATTGACTTCCTTCTTCCTATGCACCCTATCAATTTCTTGTCTTTCAGGCCTTTGCTTACCTACTGAGCAATGAATATCAGTTCCTGAAGAAACTCTTGTTGCGAGTTAAGGTATTCGCTCGAATGGCGCCGAAGCAAAAGGTAGAGTCGAATGATGATTAAATAATTGAATGAAAATTGTAAAGGATTGTAGAGTAACGATTTCTTAATGACTGAAAATGAAAGAGTCCTATTCGATAAAGGCTTTTTGTGTGACTCTGTCGGTACCGCATGGACGTTAAGACACCTCGAACATAAACTGGATATTATGATGCTAATTTATTCGCACGTCATCTCTTCCTTTGCAAACCATAACTTTATGTAAGTAATATTCAGAATTTGCATTTTATTTTTTAAAATTTTGAAGCATTTCTCTAAAGGAGTCTCATTTTGGGACTACAATCCTCAGCGGTTTGTTAATTGATCGCGACTGAAACAGTCACAATTCAAAGACCGCCTGAAAAGTTGCGAAACCTCAATATATTTTCATAGCTAGCCTGCCTTTTTACTATATTTATATATTGATTGTTATCTTTTCATTAATGTTAATATTTTTTTAAGGAGAGAATTATAACTGAGCTGAAGAGTTTGGGGAAAGTGACGTTGATGTGCGGCGATGGAACAAATGACGTAGGAGCTTTGAAGCACGCCGATGTTGGTGAGTTATTATCTTTTTCGTTGTTTGACTCATCATGAGTTGTTCGACTGCAATTTCATTCGCAATACAGAAGGTTGGCCTGTAAAATAGACCATTGCTGGTTTAGTCGTTGCAGTTTTTATTTAAAATCCATGGCATTCAGTTTCATTTGGTAAATTTACGAAACTGTATGGTACAGTTACGAAATTAAATGGCAACTAATTCATTTTCCTTCTTCAGGCGTCGCTCTGCTGTCCCACCCCTTCGACCCCTCGCACGCGTCTCATCCTCTCAACAGCCCTCCAATCGACAAAAACTCTCCCGCCACCCCCGACCAGCAAGCGGCCAATCAGCCGCGTCGACGCGGCCAGTTGCCTAGCAACCCGGCCATGGCCAGACGTCAAGACGCGCCGATTGGTGCGAGACAACGAACGGCGGCAGCTCCGACAGCGGCGAATAAAAAGTTAGAGCAGCTTATGAAAGAGATGGAAGAAGAGGAAAAAGCTCAAGTGGTTCGACTTGGAGACGCTAGCATCGCAGCCCCATTCGCATCCAAGATCAGTTCGATCCAGTCGAGTACGTTTAATTATTGGCACTCCTGTAGAATTGTATCCTAAAACCAGCCGTTTACGTATGGGCAAAATTTTTCGATCACTTACTAGAAATCTCGCCAGACACCAAAGTTGGCGATATTGATAAAAAGCGCAATCGACTTTCGAAGCCATTTGTCTTATTCAGTCTAAGATTTCTTGTTACTGAGAGGGAAAATACCAGTGATGTTCACGGGCCGGCCCGGGCCTGACAAAGAGGTTTTTCCCGGGCCGGGCCGAAAAATTAATCTCGGGCCTGAGCTGGGCCGAAAAATTTGTTTCGAGCGAAAAGAAAGGTCGATATATCAGTTTCCTACACTTATAGCTTAATAGTAATATCTTACCGATCCTACACGGGCAGCAAGCAGGGTTGCCAGGTCGAAAATCGGTTTTTAAGACAAATTTTTAAGACAAACGCTTCCAATTTAAGACAAAATTTAAGACAATATATTACATCGTTTGTGAGATTTTTGAGACTTTTCTTCTTTATAATGAAAAATAAGATTAGGCTTAGGTTGTAATATCTGATCTCCAAGAAAGACATAAAAAATGACAAGACGACCGTAAATTTTCAGCGAATGACAAAAATTTACACATTTTACTGCTGCTTTTTTGTCTTAAATTTTTTATGTCTTATAAGATTTAAGACAGAGCACCTAAATTTAAGAAAAATTCTTAAATTTAAGTGAAAATGGCAACCCTGGCAGTAAGATATGTCATCGGGCTCGGGCCGGGCCTGAAAAATCTCATTCGGGCCGGGCTTGGGCCGGGCCGAAAAAAATGTCACCGGGCCCGGGCCGGGCCTGGGCCGGGCTTTTTTTAAAGAAATTTTCCGGGCCGGGCCCAGTTTTCCAAAATTTTACGGGCCGGGCCCGGGCCGGCCCGTGAACATCACTGGAAAATACTGACAATATACATTCTTGATTTTCATATGACAAGCTTTGCCAAAACTTTGGAATTTTTTAAACACATGCGACGCCTGAGCGAGAAATTGCTATTTCAGTCTGTCACGTGATCAAGCAAGGCCGCTGTACGCTGGTGACGACTCTGCAGATGTTCAAGATATTAGCATTGAACGCGTTGGTATTGGCATATGGCCAGAGTGTGCTCTACTTGGACGGCATCAAATTCTCGGACAGCCAGGCGACCATTCAGGGACTTTTACTAGCTGCCTGTTTTCTCTTCGTGTCGAGATCAAAGGTACTGTTTAGTTTTTAGGCGCGATATTGCCGATCAGGTTTACACTTTTTTAATTTTCGTTTTTTTCACCATATTTGATCATCTTTACATTCGGTCTCTTCAAATGAGCGTTCTAATTCAATGCAATGATGTTAGATGCGACTACTTTATCTCGAATCTGCCAAACTCAGGGTTGAAGATTTCACATTTTTTGGGTCTATGACAAGTACCGAATGTTTTTGAATTAATCGTTGTCATGGTTCTCATCTACACACTTTTTTACACCAACCCGTCCAGTTCATGTTTTCATATTTGTTATTAATGATATGTGCCTGTGCAGTTATGATTCCTCTCTCACGTAGTGTACGAGTTTAGTTCGAAACCAGTAGTAATAAACTGTAATAATTGTTTAGTCGAAATTTGCCTCTCAGTAACAATAAGGCTTAGATGGAATAAGACGAACTGCTTCGAAAGTCGGTAACGCGTCTCCGTCAATTTACGCACATTAAAGCTAAGAAGCGACCATCATTCTTGGTGGAAAAAAGATGTTCAGGCACCGAAAGTGAGCTCATCCTTGCCAACTACGGTGCTTGGCAAGATTTTACGTTATTGATTGCACAATCTTGACTATTTTTACAGTGCAGAGCCTTGGTGAGAATTTCATTTTTTCAGCCGTTGCGGACGCTATCCAAGCAGCGCCCGATTACGAACATCTTCAACGTGTATACTTTGTTCACAGTCACCGGACAATTCTTTGTTCATTTCTGCTGTCTTCTCTATTTGGTCCAGGAGGCACATGTATTGGAGCCAAAGTAAGCTCGTTTAGTCGATAATTCCGCTTGTCTATCGTTGGCTATGTTTGTAAAAATGAAAGCAGATTAGATATCATTTACAGCAGCCCTGAGGATTTTTTGATAAAGTACCCAGCCATCACAGCATTTTTTGCTTTTTGCATCGCTTTTATTTAGGATACTCCTATATTTTATGAAACAGCGGCATTGTACATCAGTCATTTCCTACCCTGTGCCACTATCTTTACGCGCTGTTATTTCTTAGATAAAGATACAGTGATACCCGGATAAGTGCACATCGATGCGGCAAGAAAATCTTGTGCACATTTCCGGGTTGTGCACTTATCCGGGTTTCACTGTATATGAATATCATGATCTGTCTGTTGCAGAGCTGAAAAGGTAGACCTAGAGTCTACATTCAAGCCGAGCCTATTAAACACGACCGTTTATATCATGTCGGTAGCCTTGCAAGTTTCGACCTTCGCCGTCAACTACAGAGTGAGTTTTGTGCCGCTGAAAGTTAATCTCGTAGTCAATGGGCGGGTTTCATATCGCGTACTTTAACTAAAATCGTACTTAAGGCCTATCCTTTATCACTGCGAAAAGTCCGACTTTAGTTAAAGTACGCGATATGAAACCTGCCCATTGTATTTGCTTAATCACGAGCCTTTTGTGAGAGTGATGTCGTATTATTGGAGACTACTGTAGGATAAAAACAGTTCGGTATTTCAGGGCCAGCCATTCATGGAGAGCTTATGGGAGAACAAGGCGATGCTGTACAGCGTCGTCTTCTCTGGCGGCTCCATCTTCCTTCTGGCTGCTGGCGTCGCGCCAGAAATGTCTGAAAAGTTCGAGTTGGTCGCCATACCGACAGATGTAACTTTATTTATTTATTTATTATTATATCTTTATAGGAAAAACCGTAAATAAGAGAATGCGGGAATTCAAAGAAACTCTTGTACCTCAGTTTCTCTTATTCTTTATTTGTTCTCCTCATGGACTAAATCAACATCGAACAAAATGAGGCATTTGGAATAAAGAACGTAAACGTACCAAAGCTTAAAATAATCAAAGCCAGTGAAAGAATGTTCGGTTTATTGGTCCAAAGTTGTGACTGATGCACAATGGCCTGCTTCGGCGATGTAATATTAAAAACTTCCCAGAAAACCGCCATTATATTTACCAATAATTTCAAGGCGTGTCGCGTTTTCGTATATATAATTTATGCAAATGTTTGCAGTTTCGCAACATCGTGCTGATGGTATTGGCTTTGGACTTGATCCTGTGCTTCGTTATCGATCGAATTCTAAACTTCGTCTTCGGAGATGCTCGCGCCTGAAAAATGACGCAGAAATGCGTTGGAATCAAAATTTGCTCTTATGAAAAATATCACTGAAGGGATAGTGTAATGTTATTTGGTGGTTTTGCATTGTGAAGATCGATTTTTTAGGCTGATAAAGACTTCTTATTAGAGAGACGCGTGGAAGGAGTTGAGGTGGTGGGGGCTTGGAGAGATTACTTGTAATTGGACTGTGGGTGTCGGTGTAACATTCGTTTTCCACCTGTAACCCCATTGTTTAATGGCAAGTGTATTCAGAAACCTAATCCGCGTTTTCACGCTAAAATCGTTCCAAGAGTTTATTCAAACTTGCCGCGTAATCCCTATGTAACTTGCGATGCGCTGGAATGATCGGTCAACAATTTTGATGCAGAATATATTTTATCTATAGCTATCAATCCCCCATGCAAAGTCTTAGATACGGCTTTGACTCTCGAATATTACCCCGGCTGTCTTTAACGTATTGGCGCTTTGAGCGCATCGTCGCTCCAATATCGATTTATCGTTATGCCCATCACCCCCTTCAAGTAACATCTCTCCGCCATCCAAAATCGATTCCCCCTCTATCCCCATATTCTCCTTTTTCCACGTCTCTCATAAGACGCTTTGCATTTGATTATTTATTCCGTTTGATGTTTTTGGTGATCCAGTGTGTCCTATATAAATGTTGGTTCTTGTTTGTTGACAAAAAAGACTAAAGGCGAAATGTTCCAGTGACTGCTTGTTGTTTTGTTTTTTGGTGTGGACATTATTTTTGTTACGCCGAGGAAATAAAGTTGATGAGACAGCACTTCTTCATAGCATTTGGGCGTGTCAAGTGCGAGCAATGAACAGCAGAGAGCGCATCAACAGGCCTGATACGTTACGCAAAGCATAGAAGTGAGTAGAGTCACGAGAAAGAAAAATATCGATATTTTCAGTTGAACATGAAGTCAACAAAGATTTTATTGCTAGTCAGTCATTACGCGAAAGGCTTCAGAGGCTCGTTTCATAAAATTTGCGTATTTTTAAAATGTAGAAATGCCATTACAGTTCTGCACTTTACATTAGTATAATGATAATTGGCGCCTGCATGCACTATCTTACTTTAGGAGCCCTCGCTCGAGTCATTGGTTGGACATCAGTTGGTTACCTACTCTCCTAGAGTAGCCTAGAAAAATTATTAAAATTTGCAGCACTTTGCTAAATTACGCCTTTATTCACCCAAAGGGTAACGAATGTCGTGCATGATTTGTGAATGATAAGCAGATGTTCAGCGTTCAATAATCTGCGAAAGTAAAGTAACTTCTTGCAAAGCCACGAGAAACAATTTGCTAATCTATCTCATCGATCACCTATTGCTGATATGATGAAAATGCAGTATAGGTTAAATCTAGGCCTATGTATGCTGATAAGTCACAGAATAGCCCATGTTTCTCGGTTGCTAAGACAGGGGCGTCGACAGGGTACTATCGGTATTGCACAATCTAACTAATTGGCCTTTGCATCATAATTTACGCAACCGAAATCCAAGACGCACTGAAGCCCTTATAGTTTACACTATAGTCAGTGTGAAACAGCAGCGTCATCACGTATCCTGTCGAAGTGTAGTTTGTTCCGCCCGGCATAGTTCCGGATAATCTAAAAATAGAAAAATTTTTAAGTATCGAAGGCTTATATGACGAAAAATTTAATAATTCTTGCATGTGACCGAGTTGTCTTCCAAGCAGAGAGTCCGCTTGAATACGACCCACCTCCCTTAGCATTCAAAATAATAAACTTTCCCTTCAAACACACTCCCGCTCAACGGAGTTTGAAATACAAGAGGTACCGGAACTCAAATTCAGTCGTATAAGACATTGCTCAAATTTCTCACGTTTTAATTTGTGGGCTATGAATAGTCGGTCCATCGTAGAGCGTCAGCTTATCACAGCACGATTCAGTGTAAAAATAATCGAAAGTAATCCTTATACGAGCCAGCTTTGAAGTGGAAGTAATTCTGTAGAGGCAATCGAGGCGGTTATCATAGTTATTGGGATAGTTAGGACTCGTCAAAGGTCCTGTATATCCGCTGAAAACTCAAAATTACTTTTAATATTGCACACAGAAAGTGGTATGATTAAAATTTGCGTTGAGAGCAACATTCATTAAGTTTTAAAAGTATTTAACTATTTATTTGATAAAGAAACCAAGCTTTTAACATTGCTAAAAATTTCTTTGTGTATATAATTTTTACTGGACTTGGAATCTATTTGTCAATATTAGAGCGCTTGGCGAAAATCGCAAAGTTAATTTATCTATTTTTGCACGAGCATTTGTAGTTTCATCGTAATTTTTCACCAAATGAAATTTGCTCTATGCTTGAATATTTAAGGTTTGGAGCTCTCACTCTAACAATCTTCATCTTTGCATCTCTTTGCAAAGCCTACATTTTCATGATATTGTTTATGATATTTTTCGTTCAATCAAACTGGGCAGTGGGAAAGTTTCGAGAGTTTTTTAAAGGTAAAGCAAATCCATCTTTCCATTATTTTTCATGTACCAAACTGCAAGAGCGAAAAATTGTTTTAAATCGTCCAGAAATGCGATGCAACAATTCAACAAAAATTGCTTATTACATATGAATTGATGCAATTCTTTTTGCGTCTCAATAACAAAACATTTATTGATAATGAAATTTAAGGGAAAATTTCGATCTCCACTAGCTCTGGACTGTAGCATATATTGTTGTCAGCAACGCCTAATAAGCCAGCCAAAAAGCATGATAAAATTTGCTATAAATTCACCGCTAAACAGCCATGTTACACGTATCTAATAACCGTCTACACTACACACCTCAGAGGTAGGAGTAACCGGAGTTTCCCTTTGAATTCGACTTTTTACCTTTGCTGACCATTAGGACAGAACGATTCGTTTAGACTTATCGCTGCCCAGTTAGCGTGCCATCCACGAAATGTATTTGTGCTGTCCGTGTGGAAAAAAAGTGCCATTGAGTTACCAGACGATTGAATACTGTCATTCCAACCCTTTGGTGAATGACCAGTCAGGCTATAATTGCAAATTTGAAAGATCGTTTATTTTTACGATCATAATCTATGCGCAGTCGGTGCCAGTACAAAGTGAAAAAATTCAAGAAAAACACATTGTAATAAAGCAAAAACGAGGTCAACTTCTTTGATTTTACGATAAGTTTGAAAGATGGGTGCGACTGTCATCTTGAAAGACGACATAACGTGAAGGTATAAAAGGGACAAAAAGGGGAGAGCCTTTTCTGATTGATAAGTTTAACCTATCCGGTAAGCATATTATCAAAGCTCGTCAAGAAAATAATTGTACATTTCCGCAACAAAAACTGAATAGCTCCTAATTTGCAAGTTTTCAGCAAATGAAATGTGTTGACTGAGAGCGCAGGTTCTTGAATGAAGCAGGGATCAGAACCCTGTTTCATACAACTGTTATGATCTAACCTGGATGCATGCATAATTGCAATTGCAGGAAGTGCGCTGATTGGAAAGTTGTGGCGAGCGCGGAAGAAGTCGCTCTGCTCACGTCACAACTGATCAACTAGCGCCCTTTCACCATCATAATTATGGTAGGCATTATTTCCTTTTATACATTTAAACATATGAACGAAAAAGGAAACGCACTTCTTCAACGAAGGGCTTTGAATATTCGGCCCATCGAAAATATACAGACGATCGTAGGTCGTCTCTGTATCGAAATCATCGAAAGTGAGGTTCACTCGTAGTCCGGCCTGAACCACAATTTGATATATACAATTCAAATTGTTCTCGTAGTTTTTGGGATAATTGCTGCTTGATACGGAGCCACTCGATCCGCTCTGAGCCCCATTGGGACAGTACTCGGCCGATTGCTTGCAAATAAATTGCTGCTGGCTTTCGCAGGCAATATTGCGCCAACCATCCGAGTTGTCTCCGTACGTTGTGCGCCATCCTACGCATAGCCCGCCGAAGTCGCTTGGCTGTCCTACAACAGGCAAATTCTATAAAACTTGTGGTACGCAGATAAAACGTCACACTTCTCCGGATCGTGTGATAACACGCCATACGCGCATGCACAGCATACTGTAAAATATTAATCCATGCGCGTATGGCGTGTTATGACGTGATCCTGAGAAGTGTGGCGTGCCGGTGTCGTACGAAACATGTAACGGGCACGGTCGGGCTAGTGATCTGAAACAATTTGCAACGATTCCTTATCCGCTTTTCAGTCTTAATGCCTATTCTCACAGTGACCAGGTGGGTTTTCTCTCTCTCTCTCTCTCTCTCTCTACTCTCGCTCTCGCCTGCGTTCTTCCTATTGTACGAGCGCTTGTCTCGTTATATATTTCTGCCTTCAATCCGCAACAAAATTCGTCGAGCGCAGCATTCGCCTGTCAACATCCTTTTGCTGAATATTAAGTTGCAAAACTTCTCAACTATTGTGACTTTTAAAAGGAAACAAAGTCACGAATATTCTTCGCATTCAAAAATCACGGCGCGAAACATATTTTAATCAGAAGAGGATTAAATTTGGCTAACTTTACCATCGAACACTGCTGAGATTTTAATTAATAAGTAAAGCTATACCTATTTTGTGCTCTTGGCACTTCTTTCTCACCCTAATATATATTTTAAAAAGTAAATATGAATGAGCTAGGCGCTTTCTTTATATATATACACTATCTTTCACAGTAAAATATCAAATACATCTTTTTTTACGCTAGTAACGAGATTTTAGCGTTTCATATTTTATGAGATAAAGAGACAGTGCCCCCTAAAATTCAGATCAAAGTCGATTGAGTGCATGCGCATATCGATTAACTTAGTATGTTCCGAATATTTATAAATTTTAGAAGCTGATTATAGGATTAACCGTCAGCTACCTTGAAGCCACTTTGAATAATTTGCTGGAGTGCCATCAGCCCATTGGAAAGGCGACATGTTGTTGATTGCATGAAGTCCAATCCACGTCATATATAGCGGATTTGCCGCATAGGCTAATCCTGAAAGAGATATTTGTTTATGTGTCGAACGCTCTTTTACCTACGGTATGTGACAGATTAAGGCCGTCCACAGTCTGTCCTGAAAACTATGTTGAGAACGGGTAACTTGAAGGAGCTGCGTTTGTAATGTGACTTTTTTTTTGTACCAGAAAACAAGGCACAGCTCTAATGTTATCACAGTAAACTTGATAAGGTTATTTTCTATCCGGACTTGGTTAATAAACATAAGTATCATAAATGCAAGAACAGTGTACTATACTCGACGCTTTTAAATATACTTTCCCTTACTTTTCCTCTTCTGTAATATCCTACCTATAATGCAGCTTGACTGGGTTACATAATGTCTACTTTTATAATTCAGTCGACTGCGCCAACATTAAATACTATGGTTTTGTGTTAAAACGAACCTCATTTTTTCGTTCAAAGACTTAACAAACTCATACGATTATTCTATGAATTCGTCCAGCAGACGAATGGGATAAGTTCATTATATCGTTGACTTGAATTTGTGAAATTCTTCGACGAAAAAGTGAGGTTCATTTTAATACAAACCCATGGGCTTAATTATACTCGGAAAAACCCGGTTATATTTGTACAGAAAGGGCGCCCGCGCGAGCGCAAGGATTTGTCTTCACCAGAGGGCCCATCCTATGAACCGATTTACCATAGATCATAACAAGTGCGTCTCTACCTTCTTCTGCCCCCTCCCACCAGCAAGTAGACGTTTGGTGATGGAAATTTTTAAATGTAAACGAAATAATGTAAACGTAAAAAAGCTGCAAATTTTTTCGCGTAAACGGAACAAATTTGCTTCGTTGGAATATATGACTTGTTTGAACACATGAATTGATATAATGAGAATTGGGTGAAAATTTGAAAAAATCAGGTTTCATTATAATAGATTCTTACGAATCAAGAAGGCGTATTCCTGAGATGAACTGATCGATGCCAGATTCCCGCCGATATTTTCACAAGCGACCTGTGCATCTGGCCAGTTCAGTGACTGTGATGCCATAAAATAGCAACTTTTAAAAGGGCTTCCATATTGCCAACCGGTTGGACAATTTGGCTGAGTGTCTTCCACAATAAGATCTGAAAACCTCAAAAATGAAATAAGAGGCAAGCAAACCGCTTGAAATTCATTGTTCGCTAATATTAATAAGATTGGACAAATATGCTGTCAAGTAAAGCTGGGCGACGCCAGACTGCTCTTGATCTGGGCTTGTTAAGGTAAACGCCGTTTTCACTTTCATAAGGATACCTAACAATTCAAACGGGACGTGTTACAGTTTAAATCGGTGTGAAAAGTGTACTGTTTGATTTGGAAAATATCTTTATTCTAGCGGAAATTGTATATATGTTACATTCATAATTAACAATACTAAGCTTGATCATGTTACGGCTGTAGGGCTGCAGAGACATTTTTCCATCACTTAACTCAAAACCATCTCTCTCATTCATGTGCCCAGCCCCGTAACTTCAAGTGAGCATCTGCGATTGGCATAAATGCCAGCAAGAACATGCATTTATATATCGATCCCATTTGCTCCTTGCTTGCTAACACTGATAAAAACAGAGCAATACATATATAAATATTATATCTAAACAAACCTGCGTTTGTCGCTTCGGAGGCTCCAAATACGAGAGCACAAATATATAACGCAGCAATTAACATTTTGTTGAAGATAGTCGGTTGCTTTGTGTGTTAATAAGATGCGAACGGTTGGCTACTCGACTTGTGCTCGACGCGAGGCACGCCCTTTGTGACGTATAGAATACCCATTTGCGCATTTTCTCACGCTTGCAGACAATTTTACACTTCACTGTCCAAGCTATTTTATGTTAAACTTATCAAAATATAAACGTGTACAAAACAGCGCCCAAACCAGTCGATATTGAGGTCCTTACATGTAGCAGGATAAGTATGCAAGGAAAATGTATAAATACATTTCAGCAACTGTAACGATGAGAAATAGCATTAATCAAGCGGGAATACGTTTACTGAAATGAACCTTACATATAACTGAATGTTGCGTCGACAAAAACATAAAGTCGTTTGGAATTAGAGAACGAAATCAGAGCAGAAAGAGAAAGAGAAACAAAGCAAGTCGTTCATGAAAAGAAAAAACGCCATATTCAAAATAAAAAGAATCTTTCACAAAGCTAAATATCATAATGATTCCTCCGTTGCACACCTGATTCTTCAAAAATGTTACTGACAGGATGCACTTCATTTCGTGTTCAGTTTCCTCCTTCCTGTCGCTTTGCGGTCGAGTACATACCCCCTGATTCAGGTTCAGGCGGTCCTGAATTTCCTTCAGAGATTGCTGGCAAATCGATTCCTATATCGGGCAGCGTTGTCATGTGATTGCTCCGTTCAACCAACCAGTACGTTTCCAAGACACCCTTACCCTGCAAATATTACTTTTGGTAACGAGATACCGTATACATACCATTTCCACGTCAATATGTACAGAGTCGAAATCAAAGAAGATATTTTCTAATTCTACGAGGATATTTTTCAAAATCAAATACAACGCTTTCAATAGCGATCTGGCTTGATTAATTCCTTTCCGCTTTGAAAAACTTCCGCTTTGAAAAACTTCCCCTTTGAACTGGAAAGTATCCTTATAAAAGTGCAAAAGGTATATGGTGATAATACGGCATGCTACATTACTAAAATGACTGCTCGTTATCAAGGATCAGTTAGATTATGGTAACCGGGCAGAGATGCAATATCTGGAGAAAGGTAGTTCGGCAATCCGTGGGGGATGTTCTGGGAGACAAGTCGTATCGCAGACTAGAAACCCCCTTCTACACTGATCTGGCTTTATCACAAGCTGTGATACTACCGACGGATCGGCATGCCTGAGTTATGATAAACTATGAAATAATTTGAAAACTAGTATAAAATAACATAAAGTATTGACATTATAATGTTTAATGATATAGTAACAACCAAAAAAAGTAATGTAATGGTAGTCGTATGGATTATTATGATTGACTGTTCACGAAGTGGATACCCTTTAACAAGCAAACCCTAATTTCTCTAAAGAAATTATTTCAAAAGCCCGCGAGCAAAAATTGTGCGATATAAACTCTTTCTTGCAATGGTCAAAATGCAAACCTTGATTATAACGTCGCCGCGAGGAACTGTTCTGTATCCGCCGATGACTTCTGTCAAAAAATGATTGGTTTCCGCTGTTATGTGAATCTGCCCCGCTAAAAATGTATTCAATTAGCGTAACTGACAGCAGAAACTCCACTAGAATCAAAGTTTGTTAATCGCGTCAGTTCCGATTCAAATATTAACCGTTCTTAGAAACACAGTTCCAATACCAATTCAGCGTCGAAATATTAGGTTGTTCCATAGTTTCGTTCGTTGTCCGCCAACTTCGGACTAGTATATCTCAGTGAAAAATAATCGCCGTGGGCTAAATTTTTTGTCATAGAACTCAAAGGATGGACTGCAAAACAAAACGAAAGTTAGCCCAAGGCGATTACTTTTCACCGAGATATAATAATCCAAAGTTGGCGACAAAAAATTATAGAACAACTTAATAAAACTAAAGACAGCTGACTTACGTTTGCCGTGACTTTCCATTCGCGACGCGGTGTTGACGCTGTCGCCGAACAGACAGTACCGTGGCATTGACATTCCGACTACACCGGCGACGCATGGACCTAAAGTGAAAATTAGTAATAACGCATAAACTCGCAAACTAAGAGCAGTCTGATATTCACATCCCATACTATAATCAAATTTCATCAAGGCGAGATACCGTATATTCAGGTCAAACGTTATAAATTTTTCAGACAGCAACAATTCCGATAACATCTATAACATAGAGCTATGTGATCTTAATAAGTATTCAGAACGCTTAAGTAGTAAAATTGTATGCACTATAATATGTGCAAACCTCCCCGGGGCCTTATTGAGTTGGAGCATCCAGGTGCGGCAGAACTAATATAACCTCCAAGCCGAACAGTCATACCCCCTAAACCTAGATTTGTGCACATGTCTCGGTGTAACTACAATCGGTGCTAAAATATTACAAGACAACTAGACCGCTGTACCTGTATGAACCCCAATGCGGAGACTGATTCTCTCATTTGGTAGGTTAGGAATGCGAAAGCTTTCCAGACTGCGCATAAATCCGAGCGACATCTCCGCGATTTCTCGAGCGTGCATGTTTCCATTTCGATGCGGCAAACCGCTGACGCACAAGTAGCCGTCCCCAATCGTTTCGACCTGAAATTTTTACCAAAATTAGATGTGGAAATTCAATAAACTGATATCCCGGAGCACCAGCTTAATGAAGTACCAAAGCCAACGCTTTAAAATCTATCTGAAGCACTGTCTTCCATATTGAAACCCGCGCCCAAATTCTTGTTGATTGTAAAAATATCAATACCGCACCGCACGATCAGAACAAAAATATCGTAATTCTGTTTTAGACGGATCTTGAAAAATTATTGACTTGAAAGATTAAGATTTCGCGCACACATCTCGTTTAACCTTCAGGTCAGAAATAAGAAAGAAATATATTTAAGTATAAAGGAGTCTCATTTATGGCAGTATATGCTATAATGACAGAATGCCGCGCCATCAAAATACAACATTTTAATAGGATTTACTAATTTCTAAAACGCAAAAAACCTTATAAACATCGTGTGCTTCGATTATTCCATCAAACAGAGTGTAGAGATCGTTGAGGAGGTTGACGACCTAAATTTAGAATGGATGGTTGCACGTAAAGAAATACAAGGGAAATATTTTTTACCTGCAGTGGGGTGCAACGCGCCGCAATATTCGTAAAACTAACGACATCCGAGAAAAAGATGGTCACATTCTCGAAAGCTTCCGGTTCAACCGACTGTCCTGATTTCAGCTTCTCTGCGACTTGGCTGAAACAAGTAAGCCATCTGATCGACTGATATTCAATATGTTCACTCCAAAGTGCCCTTATTTATTGAATCTCTGCATATAGTTAAATTCATCCACAGCTAAATAATAATACATAATGCACTTTATAAGAGGGCAGATATGAGGTAGCTCAAGGGTCGCCGCTTTGTTTCGCTGCCAAATGAAATGCATTCTTTCGTCATTCGTATGTGCACCATAAATACGATATCAAAACCGTGTTGATCGTCTCGAAAATACTTTGGCCATCTGCCTTCATTTCTCCCCACTCATAACATTCATCTTTGTTCGAAAACCGACCAAACAATTTAAAAACAAAACAAAGCAATCTGGAAACGAACCGTGGTAGGATTCTGTACAAAAGAATGTCACTCTTTTTCTGCTCTTCCGCCAGCTGTTTCGTCCTCTCGTCGACTTGCTGTTCCAAAGTGGCTGCATACTTTTCCATCATGTTCAACACATGATCCATAAGGTTGGCATTTCTGCAGTTAACTATTATGCATGCAACTGCGTTTCGCAAAGAATTTAAAACCAACTACCTTCCTCTCATCATTCCTTTGAGCACCGAGCGCACTGTCTTTATGTCAGGCCTTTCTTCTATTTTTTCCGCCCAGCATTCTTTGATGAGGTGGATCTAATATAAAATTGCTTGTAAAATTGACAAAGATCACATTGAATATAAGACGACAGATGCTACAAGTATCGTATTTAAAGAAAAGTTAAATAGAATAACTGAAGCACATGGGACTATCTTTAGCAGTAGTGGCAATGTTCAATGATTTTACTGGATTAAATTTGCGAAAATTCGGCAATTTTACCATATTAATAAGCTTTTTTATGCATTTATGGCGATGGTGACATTTTTAAAAGAACAATATGACTCATAACGTACTCAATAACAATAATAATTTCTAAGCTTATGCCGTTACACCATCTTCCTGGAGAGATTAAATGCCACTGTATTTTAAAGTATGATATTTACCATTGTAGGAGAGATGTCGTCCGAAATGTGGCTAAGACTCGGTCGAAACGGATGATTTCCCCCTTTAATGACCTTGTTTACGATTCCTAAATAAAAGCCTTATCAATATATTGCATGCATGTGAACAGAGAGAAGAACTAAAAGACAGTTCTCGTAGCCCCAAATATTAAAATACAATATTTTCTATTTCTACAGGAGATGCAAAATGCATAAATTTATCGTAGCTAAGTGAATCAATCGATTTTAGTACTTTGGATTTAGTAATGTCATCTTCTTTTCTGGGCAACGCTTACTTATGCCAAAAATCAAGATTTTCTTAGGATTAAATAGACTACAGTACCTTTTGCGCCATTAACTTCTGATTCTCGATCAGCGAATGCCTTTTTCGTCGTGATAATCTCAGATGAAACAATGCCGAAACTGTAAATGTCTCCTGCTTGCGTGCC
>NIUQ01002914.1:0-19928 GCA_002796945.1 Plectus sambesii
GATTGTTGACGCGGATAATAATTAGGATGAATCGGTTACGATTCACTCTATCCGTGCCTTATTCTGCACGATATTAGGATTGATGACCAGATGAAATTTGTGTTTCATACTTATACCTGTGATCCGGTGTGCTACAGTTTAATGACAGCAATGCATTCAACTGCAGAAGGTGCACGTTAAATACTCGTTCGAATGAACGGTATAGCAGTTGCTGCTACTCTATGAGTCGCAGTCTGTGTGAAGCACTATGAAGCTGAGAGTCAATCACATTACTCTATGATGCAAAAAGGGCCACAAACATGGAGAAAAGTTAAAGTTGAAGTTGCTATGATTAATAACTGAGCGCACGATCGCAGGTGTAAGTATGTCTGTCCGATGAAATTATCGTGAATAAGCTTACTATAAGTTACTTAAGTCACAAGCACTATAAAGTGAGTGAATAATGTAATGTGAGGTATGCACTACTATGTTGAAGAGCATCCTAAGATAATTTGATGAGCTTTGTTTCGTTATGTTCGTATTGAAAATCGTATTGTTCTGTGATGTAATACATGTCTGATGCACATTGCTCATGATTAGTTGCGAAGTGCCCATTCCTGGCTTTGCTCTGTCGCTTGCTATCGCTTTAGTGTTGGGGCGCTTTTCTCATCGCTGCATAAAATGCGATTAATATGGCTCATTAGTCTGTAAATGCTTGGTGCACATTTCGCTTGCAAAGCGGGATTATCAAGAATATATCGGTGTAGCTGATGTTAGTCCGTATATTTTTGATTATATTGGTTGATCCATATATTGATACTTTATTATTGTTGTTGGGAATAAATAAAAAGGCATCAACATTGATTGTTAGCACACACATCATTTTTTCGCATGGTTTCTTCCTCTTCCTGCGTTCGCTTTACCTTGCTTGCTGTGATCGTTATACCGCTCGCGTCTCGTTTCTACCGTATACCCTTTTTTGTGTTTCCCTTGAAATACCTTTTATTTTGACAGATCTCCTCTCTGTATATAATCCATGGCCAACCGCGTGCTAGGAGTCGGCTATGTATCAAAGGTAGGCGCCCTTTCTCTCTTACTTTCTTGCATCACGCGGACATTCAGATCTGCAAAAAATTCGCTTTCATCGCGAGCGACGACTACGACAGCGTGTTCTTTCCGTTAGAAGCCGATTTGACAGCGCCGGTGAAGAGTACGGATTTGAAAAAGCGCTATAACGATGGCGACTTGGTGGTTTTCATCGCTAAGGAGCAACCGGGCAGAGAGGACTGTCCGTTTCACGCGCTGTCGGTCGCGAAAGAGTGCGACCTGCAGGTTATAATTCATAGCTTCTCAAAGCGCAATAGAGGTTGACGATAAAACTGTTGGCAGAAAGTTTCCACCGCGGTACTTGACGTGCTGCCCGACCGCGCGTTGCTGAGCACCGGGGCGGGGACGGTGTTACTGCCGGCGGACGCGGTCGACGACGACGGCCGGACATGGGGCGAATTGTCCGACGGAGAACTGCGCGGCTTTCTGCGCGTCGGTGAGGGGATAGTGGTAGAAGCGCTGGTGCTGGCGCAGGCCGAGGACGGCTGCAAGCGAGTGGCCGTGCGAGCGAACCGCACCCGCGACCGATCGCCGAGCATCGCGCATCGCCCGGCGCCGCGACCGCTTCGCTGTCCCATCAGGACGCAGAAGGCGCGTCTCTGCAGCATTCCGTCGAGCAGTCAACGCGAACTGATCGTCGGCGTGCTGGGCCTTGTAATCTGCGCGTCTGACGACGAAGCGTTCCTCTTCGCGAAGGTTGTTATGCGATCAATGTATTAGGTCGTTCCATATATTCCGTCGTTTTTCAGAGTCTTCGGATTAGTATATCTCAGTGAAAAATGATCGCCGTGGGCTAATTTTTGTCATTTTGTAGCCCAAAGAATGAATTACAAACTGAAAAAAGAGCCTACAGAGATATACTAATCCGTAGTTTTCAAAAAACGACTGAATATATGGAACGACCTAATAGGATCGTATCAGTAGTGACTTGATTGATTTGGAGGAAGTCGGCTTGGCGCACGCGCTGCTAAGGCGAGCGGGGAGCACCTGCGACGACTCGAAGGAATCGCGTCTTTCGGCCGGCGATTGGCTAGTCTACGACGTCCGTCCGCAGGCGCCGACAAGCCGGCTGACGTGCATTTGGCGCGCTGAGAAACTACGTCGACCGACGGCGACGGCGGACCCGAACGATGTGCACCTCTGGTTCGATCGTGCCACGGTATCAATCGCTTTCTATTCTCAACATTTTTTGATCGGTAATTGTGATATCCGGGTCTTCTTCTGGGAAACACAGTTGAATAGGTCACTATAGTACAGGGGAGCGAGAGAGAAAAATGCGAGAAGAATGAGAAAGAGACATATTGGATTACAGCAGGGCTCCGAATGAAAAATTTTGAAAAAAAGGACATTTTGAAAAAAAGAGAAAAAAAGAAAGATTTTGACACAGAAAAAAAGGACATTTTTTAAAAAAGAAAGATTTCGAGACAGAAAAAAAGGACATTTGCCAAAAGACCCAAATATCTGTTTTAAACAGGGTTCGGAATGAAAAAATTTGAAAAAAAGAAAGATTTTGACACAGAAAAAATGAAAATTTTCAAAAGACCCAAATATCTGTTGAAAATTTTGAAACAGATATTTGGGTTTTTTTCGAAAATGTCCTTTTTTTCTGTGTCAAAATTTTTCTTTTTTTTCAAAATTTTGGCCTTTTTTTATCGAAAAAGGACGAAAAGTGACCTTTTTTAGAGATTTTGGCCTTTTTATCAAAAAAAGGACAAAAAAAGACATTCGTTGAAAAAAAGGACATTTCTTTTTAAAAAGGACATTCAAAATAAAAAAGATTTAGGGTCCCAAAAAAAGGACAAATCTTTTTAAAAAGGACAATTCGGAGCCCTGGATTACAGTATATACCTTTTTAGGATCACGCAAAACATACACTGGCATACAGTGAAACCCGGATATAAGAGACACTTTTCGATTTCCTGAGCATTTCTTTTTATATACGTGTTTTACTATACCATAATTATATCCTGTACTTCTTGTAGAGAAGGAGCGGGGTAATGTGAACCGAGACATCACAGTAAACCACAGCTGAATGGAACACCGTAATTGCTTAGTATCGAAAGCTCAATTGAGCACGCTCGCTGCAGCCTTCACACTATTAGCCTTTATCGTTACGATACCGAAACTTCATTTTCTCGTTACTGATCGAAGAATGTTGACCATACACTTTTCTGTCTACTTGCCTTTGCAGCGCAAATTGCATGCGCAAGGCACGGCGTTGGTATGCAACAAGTCGGTGGATGGACAAAAGTGCTACTTCTGGAACGATCGCATCGGACGAATGTCTTCCGCGCGGAACGATCCCGAGTGCGACTTTGGCGATTTCGACGTCCGCTCTCTGCCCGTTTTCTCCGTCGTTCGCTTCCGCGCCTACTTCGGTGGGCAATACGAAGGTAATGGTGCAATTGATCGGTGCATGACGCCAACGCTGCTTTAATTTGGTGTCTTTCCGTCACCTCGGCGGCCTTACCTATTTATACTTTTAAGAAAACGGTTCAGTTTAAGAAGAGTTTGCCAGGGGTACGGGCGGGTCTGTGATCTCAAGTGATCCGCCACGATTCCTTATCCAGTTCTCATGCTCATTTTCTGTTCTCGCAGCGAGTGTTAGATCCTTTTCTTCCCGGTCTTTTTCTTTTTCCTCCCTCCTATTGTACGGCCGTTCGTCTTTTTCACAAATTGTTACCTCAAACCCTAACATCTATACCTCCAGATTGTCCGTGGAACGTCTACCATTTGGAGGCAACTGACCTGCCAGCTACGACGAACGTCCTGTTGACAATTGAAAAAGCAAAAATATCTCACTTGACCACCAACAACGCAGGCTTTATCTCTTTCCGGAAGCAGAGCGAGATCTTCTTCGCCTTCATGGATCTGCCCGACTGCGCTTTCGTGGATTTATCCATCGGAACCCTCGTCCGAGTCACCGCCTATCAGCAGAACAGATGTAAAACGTCCGAAATGCGCGCGATCTTGGTTCGTTCTTTTTCTTTATTTTTGATTTTCTTTAATTTTCGAATTTCAGGTCACTCCTCTTCATCCAACGTCGCTCAGCCCAAATCACCGCCATCCAATATTGGATGCGAAGTTTCGACCAATGGTGTGTTTTTATTTGGCCTATTTGTGGGCTATATGAGATATTTGTTGCTGGTGAGGACCCCCTCCCCCTCAGTTTTCAGAAAATTACCTTCAATCGACACGTGTCCCTTCGAAACACTGCCAGTTTCCATCAACTCGTTGGCCCTACTTGACGCTTGTTCGGCCTTAGAATAGCTTTATGATGCATTGATGAAACTGGAATAAATTATAGGAGGTGGATGGAATTATAATGCATTTCAGATAGACTGGCGGTGTGAAGAGAAAGGGACGTCGGCGTCTGGTCGGTCGACGACGAGCAGCAGACGGTATTCGAATTCGCAAGATGACTTTATTGCTGTGGACGACTTGGAAAAGGAACTGGAGCTAATCGACTTCGAGGACGTACTTGATGAAACTCCAGCTCCTCTTTTTGCTGCTGTGGTTACTGTCAACTGTTCGCTCCATCGTGTATGACTCCGTTATTCAGGCGTCGACTACTTTGCCATCTCGCAATGCGGAAATTGGTTGTTTCGACCAACTGGCCGATGACGATCAACTGTCGCTGCGAGAATCGGAGCTCGACACGCCGTCGGAAGAATTGGACTACGAGTGCAATTTTGAAACGGCCAATAATGGCGTTGAAGAGGTCAGAGTTCAGCTTGCTTTGCACCAACTGCTGCGGTACTAAACTGCGTATGCGGTCAGATTGGCGAATGCGGGGCCAGAGTGTCGAACGATCAGCGTTCGTCCTTGTTGGAGGAGCGCTTGTTCGCCTACGAATTTTCAAGTCCAACATCGTCCAGCGCGCGTCGTTCGGCGCAATCGGACGATTACCGCGATATTGTCGAAGAACTGCACGAAGATGAGGAATTGATAACGGAGCTTTCGCAAGTTGCTGAGGACTGCAGCAGCTTGTCGAGTGGCGAACTGGATGGCGATCCGAGTATAGAACGACCGACATCAGCGTCTCCGCAGCTCCTGGTGATCAGTAAGATCGTCTCGATTATCGCTGACGATGATTTTCAGCGTCGCGCTGCTGGAGTTCCCTTCTCGAGTTTCTCATCTCGTCGTCAAAGGTCGCAGTTTGAAAAGGTCGACGAAAGTGAAGCGCCAAGGGTTTGTTCCGCACGCCTTGGCTGCTCACCAAAGGCGCCTGTAGTCGCGGTTGTGGAGAGATGCGTTTTGGAGGTTGGCGAGATTGCCTCGTCGACGAATATCCATCGATCTCGAGCACCTTCGCGAGCGGAGACCTCAGATTCGCAGCAGCACGTAGAGCAACTCGTAGAAGGATACGTGCAGCAACACGAAGAGCAACTCGTAGAAGGACACAAAGAGCAGCAGGGGGACTTTCGGCCTTTTGTGACGGCGCCGCCGCCATTTTTCTGTTACGCTCGCATGCCGCCGCCTCCGCCGATGATGTTTGTTCGATCGCCGGGCTTCGCTGGCTACACAATGGTCAGTCTGTTGCCCGCTTTTTATCGCGTGCTCTGCTTAAAGGGGAATTCTGGTCGCCTTTAGCCGAAAGGAATGTATGTCGTAAGCCTTGGAGCGACCGGCTGCGTCGCACTACAGTTCTATGACGTTGGTCACTCCAAGGTACAAGCCCTTGAAGCGACCTGTAGTGCGACGCAGCCGGGTTTAACATAGGGTCGCTCCAAGGCATACGACATGTACACTATATTGTTTTCAGCTATATATGGCAAGCTGGTTAGCGGTAAGTTTATTACAGCATGAGCAGAAATGATTCGGAGCCAGCTTGTAGTAGTTAACTGAAGACTATATACGGTACATTCCTTTCGGTTAGAGGCAACCGAAATTTCCAGAAATTAGCAAGCGCATTCATTCTGCGCGTCTATAGCAACGCTGATTTGCAGCCTCCTTCGCTGCCCTCTCATCTACCCGCCTTCCCACACGGACCGCCGATGTCGCCGATGTACGGTCAACACTTTTTCGCCGCCCCGCCGCCGATGTACCAGTTGCGAAGCTTGGATACGGCGTCGACGACGAACACAGCAATGGCAAGCCACTAGTAGCAGCGCAATCGCGTCTAATCGATGCGCACGTATTTCAGACGAGCGGTGCAGCGGTACGGTCTCCTTTGGCATTCGCCGCTGCTTCCACCACCACACCTTCATCCTCCTCCGACCGCCGTCTTCTTCAGCGAATCCTACGGGATCCGATCATTTTCGACTTGATCATCAGCAGATTTCCAGAAGAGACTACCCATTGTCTGTCGCTGCGAGATATTTGATGTGCCCTTGCTATTAGTCTTCCCTTTCTATTTGTCGTCATGAAATCTCCCTCTATATATGATTCCTCATCCATCGATCTCACTGAGCTGTGTAAAACTTTTTGAGGCTACTTAACAATTTTCCGAATAAGGGGAAATCGTTGGCAAATGATCTCTATTTGTTATCTTCTGCTAATCGAACAGTGTCTGGTGAGCATTGAGTTCTGCATTCGTATCTTTCGAGTTGTCACTCCACTGAACTCTTTCATATGACTGCTGCATATCTGTCGCTTTCTGAAAATTGCGTTGGCTTTATTTTCTCTGTGAAGCATTTGTTGATAAATAGTTGCATTTGCAATTGAACGCATGTTACGCAGAATCGAAGGCGATCGCTTCGGCACCCGAAGAACCTCTATAATACTGAAAGCACTGGAACAGAAGGGGATCGAGCGTGGGTTGCAATCGACAATGAGCGACATGCGTTACGTAGGAGAGCGGATGCAAGGTTTCTAATACAATCAGAGTGTAAATCTTTTATACAGGTGTATGGGCGATCGGTAAATTTTGACCGGTCTAAACGAAATACCGTTATAACTGAAACCGTTATAGACGAATTCCACTGTAGTGAACAATGTATCATATTTATTTGTAACAAGACATTTCTCACAGAATACGCTGACGAACATCACAGCACAACATAAACGTTTGGTTAAGCACTTTTCAATGTTACATACACGATTAAATCATATTGCTGGTGCAACGCCTTGCCGTCGTTGTTGGAAGCGCTTCATCACGAAACATAATCGGAAAATAAACCCGATAATCGTATAAAGCGCGTTCACAAATACGAGACCATCAAATGCGATCCATAAAGAAAGAGCTCCACCAAATTCTCCTTGAAATTCGCTCCATGTCCTCTTTGGACTTTCAATTACCATAGGATATTTGAAAGATCTCATTCGAATTATCATAACTGCATGATTGGCCTCAATCTTATTTAAGGTAAGATACTCACTGAAACGAATGCCTTTACATGGACGGAGGCATTTGGATATGCACTCTCGAGATAAGTTGAATGAAAATGGCATACATGTTTTATATTGATTCATAGAGCAGCGCTGATGAATATTATCTGTAGTATTTGACAAGCTCAGAGGCGAACAGCTGCATAACTGCCGAACCGCTTGAAATTTGCAGTTTCTTTTGCAGTCTTCCTGTGAAATTGCATCAGAACACCTCTGAATGCCATCGACGATTTTCAGTGAGTTATACTCAACCTCGACTTTCAATGCAGTGCTCACGCTTTCGCCTAATTTCATGGAAAATGAGAGTGGTAGCGTGCTATACGATTTTGGTTTGTATCCTTTGCTAATTAAATCATTATTAACCTGATTAAGAACTTCTGATAAGTATTTTTCGTCCATATTAGATTGATCGAGCATAACATTAATTTCTATATATTCACTAAGTGAACTGAAAGTTTTAAATGGTAATCTGTAGCAAATAGTGGTTTCGTCAATGTAAGTTGTCTCATTAATGTCAATAATTTGAAACGAGTCGTTGCCTAGTTGATGTCGAACCGTAATGTTATCAGCGTTGCGAACTTCGCGACCACATTTCTGCATTAAATCATTAATGCTCGTATTGGTTGCATCCATATGCATAAGGATGACTTCGAATAACTGCGACTGTGAAACTGATATCGATCGGTCATAATCTGATTCGCGAACTTGTTGATTCCATTCAACTCTTTCGTATTTTCCATAAAATGCAATAAAAGAAATGAAAGTACGCAGGAAATACTTTGGCCAGGTCGTATCTCCAAGTAATAGACTATCGTTGTTTGTAATAAAATCGCGGAACAATTGAATCATTTCTTCATTATAACTATCGTCTGCAGTCTGGTTGAGAGGCCCTAAGTTCAGATTCACGGAATGAGGCATCCACACTGTCGGATAGGAAGAAAAATTTATTGTGCCGTTTTCAGTAAGATTATATGAAGATTCAGTTTCGGTGTTGAACTTATGAATAATATCTGTGCACATTTGATATGATAAAATGATACCAATAAGAGAATAGATGGTGGTTAAAATATTTTTCATTATCCACTTTGCCGTCAATATTTTTGCAAGATTCTGATTATCCAAGTCAAATATTTGACGAAAAAACTGTCTGACTTGTATGCTAGTAAAAATACCTATATGCTCTTCACTAAGCATTCTAATAGAATTCAATAACGTTTTGATGATTTCCGTGCGGGCGCAGAGCCCCGCAAAGAACGAAATCGGGATAAAAAAAATAAAGTTGGCAACTGTATAAATATTTAAGCCTAACCACAGGCCAAGCATGCCTCCAAGAGAAGCGAGAAAGTCACCAAGACTCCACTGGAGTTGATCTTCGAATGAAATATAAGCGAAATCCTTTACATAAAATCGTAAATTAGCAGCGCCATGTATGTGATCGGCCGTTTCATTATCGGTCTTTGTTACCTCGTAAAAGAAATCGTATCGTTCGCATGGAACAACACATTTCTCTGTACATTCATGAACTTTGAGCAAACTATAGTTGAGGCACTGGCTATAGTCCGATAGATTACATAAGTTTGTGTTCGAAGTCAGCAAAGTTGGCCAAGTTACTGGTGTGCAATTACACAACCCTTGAATTAAGCGAATGCGACAGGTTGCAAGGCAAACTTCTTTTGTGCGAGCTGTAGTACATTCGGCATTTCCGAACCTTTTTGATAACATATTTTTATGTCGTAAAATGACCACTGAGTAATTTATGTTTTGTCCTGAATAGCTGAATACAAATAATCTACCAAATTCTTCGAAAGCCTTTTGCCAGTCAAATTCTGTTAAATGAGGATCAAAGTCCATAAAGAAATCTCCATACATGATGGGATATTTTGACATATCAGTGGACACTTCGATATATTCTGATGTGTCAGAATACTGTATGGTATCAAAGGGCAGTTGAAAACAAATCTGATAGTAACTAATAAGCGTCAGTTTAGTCTCATTAAGGAGTGAAATAGTCGTTTCATCAGCGCTGACAAAATTTACTTTCAGACCGACCATTTCCGCTATTTCTAGGCCCAATTTTAAGCGCATCTCGTCAACAGAAACATTTAGTCTCTTTAGACTTGGTTCGAAAACATTTTCCATTGCATTCTTCATATCGTTTTGTGTCGATTCTGAAAGGGAAAGTAAAAGATGCAACGAAAGTCCCAATCGATTTTTCTGTAATGAGTTTGCTGCCATTTTCTGGCTTGAGCCGATATTTTGGATACTTGTCCTACGAGCTTAGGAGTTAAAAAATTTGTGTAATTTGGAAAAATGATGATCGTAATATGGCTCGGTGAATACTTGCCTCAAAGTTATGGCAGTGATTAGAGCTGTAACGGGGTCGGGGTAACCCCGGACCCCGCGGGGTTACCCCGACCCCGACCCCGACCCCGTCCCCGACTTTTGAAATCAACCCCGACCCCGACAAACCCCGACCCCGACTCTCCAACCCCGACCCCGTCCCCGACCCCGACTTTTCAAATCAACCCCGACCCCGTCCCCGACCCCGACCCCGACTTTTGAGAATTTACCCCNACTAACTAAATGCTTCCTCAAAAATCCGTTCTGTGGGACTGTTTTACAAGGCAAATTGGCGATAGCGATAAGGCTTTGTGTGAGCTCTGCAATGCGCTTAAATCGTGCAAAGATAGTTCGATCAAGAACCCTCACGATCATTCTCAAACCGCCCACAAGATCAACCTGCGATACTGACCCACCATTTTCACTTCAATTTAAGAATTTTTCTTAAATAAGGTGCTCTGTCTTAAATCTTATAAGACACAAAAAAATTTAAGAAAAAAATGAGCAGGAAAACGTGTAAATTATTGTCAATCGCTGAAACATTATGGTTGCCATGTCATCCTTTTGTCTTTCTTGAAATGCAGATGTCACTATTAATACTTATTCTTCTATTTGATAAAACAATAAATTACGAAAAAGTCGCAAAAACGAATTAATGTTTTGTCTTAAACTGGAAGCATTTGTCTTTAAAATTTTCAAATTTTCAAAAAATCTGTCTTAAAAAGCGATTTTCGACCTGACATCCCTCCTAATGCACGTTCTACAGTCATCCCATTTGCTTTCACTAACTGTTTGCGTCGACATTTAAGTAAAATATTTTACATGTACATGTAAATTTTGCGGCTAGTGAGTGATAGTGACAATAGGCACATTTCAAAACCGCGTTTTAAAGAATGTGGTTAAATTTTAGTAGGTCATAGCCAACCCCGATCGACCCCGGGGTCAACCCCGACTTCAACCCCGACCCCGACCCCGACCCCGACTCTCCAACCCCGACCCCGTCCCCGACCCCGACTTTTGAAATCAACCCCGACCCCGACAAACCCCGACCCCGACTCTTCAACCCCGACCCCGTCCCCGACCCCGACTTTTTGAAAACCCCGACCCCGTTACAGCTCTAGCAGTGATCAAAGCATCAGGGGCCGTATTCAGTAACGCGCCGGAGTGCACGCGGCGCGCACTCCGGCGCGTTACTGAAGACGGCCACAGCACGCTTTAGAAAAGAGGTCACTTTTAATCACAATTGAAAACAAACAACTGATTATAATAATCATATATGATGAGTAAAGCAAGCCCCGCTCTCCACAATCACGTAATGATGACCGCTTTTGTAAGTTGTCGCATACACTTAGTGAAAATTTCAAACGTCAGGGTTGAATACGCATCATTAGTCAACTGTTCCAAATCGCCGAGATCGGCGGACAAACCTTTTTGGTAAATTTGACCTTGCAAATTTCTCAAAGGAAGGATTATGTGGTGTCAGATAGGTGAAACTTAACGAACTTTGCGAATGTTGACGGGTTATTCATTAGCCTAAGCCTAGCCTACTACACAGCCAGTGTCTTGTTTCAAGTATGACAGGTCTCGATGTATTTTAGAAATATAATAACCGTGCGATACATTCCGGCAGTGTTTTAGACAGGCAAAATGTTTGTCCGAGAATTATTTCAAGTAGAAATAAAATTATTCGAAACAAAATTGTTCGGGATTATCGTAACATGTACATATTTGCTCGCATTAGGACATCATTCTTAAAAGAAGGTAAGAATGTCTTTTCCGTTCAAAAGTAAATGCGAAGACGTGCAGAATGAGAAGGCGCTTAATTGAACGTTAGCTTTATTAGTCTTTCAGCATGATTTCGACATTAAAAAACAACCTGTTTAGAACATGATCAATTTCTCGAATTTCAGTTACAAGACGTTCTTATGCAAGCAAAATCAATTGCAGACCCTGCTTTAGTGGTTTTACTCTTCGCTGACAATTTTTAAGAATAAAAAACGCCGGTAACAGGCATCTTTACGCACTGACTGCATCAAAATAATTAGAAGGGAACTTACTGGAGAGCTTCTTCAAATAGTCTTTGTACGTCAATTGGATGTTATAGTATCCATTGATTTCTCTTGGTGGATACCCGCTGGACATTTCGTTTGTCTCTGCCGTGCTCATAATGCTTAAATACTGTGAGGCAATCACAAGAAAGGGCTTAGGCCACTCTTCTTCGCCAAGTAATGTTAATTTGTTCACATTTTCTTGATTGAAATATCCTGTTATAAAATCAGTATAAATGAGAGTGGTGTCGGGATTTATTTTTTTATCCAATTCTTTCACAAATTCTCCATAATGTGTGATACACAAAGTTGACCTTGGCAATGCGATTGTTTTGTTATTCATTAGAATGATGCTAGAACAAGCAGGTTCTTCCACATATTCCTGCCACAATCCGTAGCATAAGTAGGCAGTATGAATTCCGCCAGCTGTGTACAGCACTAACCAAAACAACTTCTCTATTAGATAGGTTGCAAACAATGATCGCGATAAATTATCATGCGATGATATACGTTTCTTAATGAATTCTCGACACTTTTCAAAGTAACGTTTTTCCCCAGTGCTCACTTGTATTTGACGAGTCTCAGTGTAAACGACGGCATTTTTTGATGAGATACATCTACAAATGAGCAGGAAGACTGGATCAAAAACGAATCGAATGAGGACGAGAAAGTCAAGACCAAGATATAAACCCAGCGCTCCGCCAATTATTCCAATAAATTCCACAAATGTCCATTTCGGAATTTCTGTAAAAATGACGTAAGAAAATGAATCACAGGAGAACTCTGCTCCGCGATCCGACTTGGAATCCTCAACAGATTCAACAACGAATTCATAATTCCATTTTTCGCAGTTCGGAACACATTGCGCTTTGCATTCGTTGTCTTCGTCGCCCATATACGTCAGGCATTTCTCGTATTTTTCAAAAGTGCATATCTCATTTGTTCTGTCATGGACTTCGGTAGGAATGGTCGCGGGCAAGCAGCCACACATATTTCGAATCAGCTGAATTCGGCACTCGTTCAAGCATTCAATTAGTGTGTATTCATTCGAACAAACACGCTTTCCGTTCTTACTATCCATGGATTTCATAACGGTTGGTAGGGAAATATGAAACTTAATCCATTGATCATATTTAAACTCGAAAATTTCGTTGCTCTTTTTTGTACTTGAAAAGTCTGGCGGTGTCCAATTTCCACTGAAATCAATAGTCCATGAAGAATTGCGTTCTTTGAATCTTTCTATGTTATCAACATATAATGCAACGACTTGCTTTGATCCGCTAGATTCTGCCGAATATTCGAATTTCCTACCATGCACTTTGAAGCACAGATGGCCGATTCCGAAAAATGTAATGTTCTGGCCGGACGATGAGCAATGCTTTTCGATTGAAACACCGTCTTCAAGATGAAGAAGACAGCCTACATTCTTGTAAACTTTAACCTTCTTAAATTTTCCATCAAAAGTTGATTTTAACTGATCCAGGGTGATGTTATACGCAGCAATGTTTGGCAAAAGGACATTCTTCAACGCAATCCAAGTGTCGTCATTTTGATCATCGTTATTGTCGAATGGGTTTTTACCCGTTTCATTCAAAGATTCGCCCTCATACATCACTGACAGATACTTCCATACGACGATGTAAGTTTCTTTTGCGAAAATCGCTTCGGGATCGATTTTAAAAACTCCATTCTTTATTGAATTTTTAATGAACATATTTATCGCTTCCGTGTAATTTCCCATGTGGTCGGTAGAATCAAAGAGTAAATCGGCATCAGCCTGGGACCAATTTGATAAAACTACTGAGAACTGAGAATGAAGTTATTTACGTCTGAATTCTACATTTTCATCATTGCAGTGCTAATTGTAAATTAACACTCAACGATATCAATGCAGAATTAAGACTACTTCCTTCAGTTCTCAATGCTTGACAGCTTTATGAAATAGGTCCCTGAATGCAGAGCGTGTAATCCGGCATACTCATTGTCGTCTCATTCATCATGTTTTTTATTTGCAATTTCACTGGTTGGCTCTGATAATCCTGTATCAGTTGTAGCAATGATGTGAAAGTAAGATAACTTCCCATCAAATATATCAAGAACCAAACTGTAATATTGAGTAACTGTTTAGCGATCTCCAGGTATGTCCACTTCCTTGGTATTAAAAAGCGATGGATACTCTTTTGCAGAAGTTTGTCAAAATGTTTTCTAATTTGCTTTGTGCGTAGCGATATACCTTTTTCCTGCTGCGTTGTCATTTTCCTAAAATATTATTTAGCACATCACATCGAGCAGAGATAGGCAATGAGGAGTGAAAAAGGGTGCCACATTAAGTATTTCAAAAATCTTGGTTTTGTCTACGGTGAACTCAAACTTTAAGTACGATTAGAAAACATGGTTAATTTTGAGCAAAGAACCGTCACTAGTTTCTGGATAAAATTTTCTTTACCTCACAAATACGACTGCTGACTGAAGATGTCATAACGAGGTTAATCGAATAGTAACTAAGATCATCCCTTTGTACAAACTTTTGGAATATTTTAATAATAGGCGAGTAATAATGCTGTAAAATAAACGTTACTTAGAATAATCAGCAATGAATGGTCTTTGTTGTGCAACTTAGCCGCGCCGAATTGTCTCGATTGTTGCTAGAAGGGAAAGACAATAAAAGTATGCAATGCTGACTCAGCACTCGGCCTCAGTAAACTTTCATTGGCGAGTGTTCTGCGCTCCCGAAGGTTTCATCAACTGAAAGGCTGTTCTGTCCTACTTTAACAGTTTTATTTGATAATCACTGCTCATTTTTGTTGACAGCTTTCTTTAATAATTACCAGCGAAGCTACACCATCTAATAACAAAACTTTATACTCTGTTATTAAAAACTACAAAAATAGTATCCGTCAGTGCAGACGCGTAGTTCTAACTGGATTTATACCGCGTAAAAGTTTCGAAAGCTTTGTTTAGCGCCACACAGCACGGTCATATACAGGAAGGTGCGAAAAGAGTATTCCACTATCATTTTTTGCAATAGGTCGGAAAGGACTAATCTGATTTTCACTAATTTCTAACCACAAATACTCTTATAGTTATCTAACCTCTCTTACAAACTAAGCAAAATCAGTGACAAGCGACACCCACTGTAAGCGATAAAATGTGACTAAACCGAAAAACCAGTTTTTAGCAGAGAAACACTTGATCAGCTCAATAGTATCTGAATTAAGAAATAGTTAGATATCTAACCGAAAATTCCTCCCAAAGTCTCAAAAGAGTGCTTAGCTATTCTGAATATTGAGACAAGACGGTAGTCGAATGGTGATTAACTACCGCACCAGCCGTCTTAGAATCCACGACAACGCAACAGGAGGTCCTCGCGAGTACTCGCATGTTGTGTATGTTGCGATGCGACCATTACGACTGATTTGTCGAGTATCTATTAATACGAGAACTATTTGTACAAACAAGAGCAGGATGGCGATTCAATGTTCATCGGAATCAAAAGTCCCTATCTGATCTTTAATCAAGTGAAGGGCTGGGTGATCGGCACGTTCACACGTGCGTTGCGATGCGACCATTACGACTGATTTGTCAAGTATCTTTTGATATGAGAAATATTTGAACCAATGAATAGCATGGTAACGGTTCAGTGTTCATCGGAATCAAAAGTCTAGTCCTGATCTTCATTTAAGTGAAGGGCTAGGTGATCGTGATCTTTACTCTGTTAGGCGGCGGCATATCACTCATTATTATATAATTTTTTCATAGCAAAACAGTAAATTACCAAAATCAATGTGCTGATGATTTTATAAGAACCAGGGTTAGTTGAGCGCAAACAAGGCAACGGCAATTGAGAACTCTATCTTCGGCGCTGAAAGAATTTCCGAATTAAAAAAATTGATACGACGTGAAAATTCCGTAAAATGGTATTCACTTTCAATCGAATATCGCACTTTTACTGCGCTCTTCGCTTACATAAATATTGGGCCGGTTTCACATCGCGTACTTTAACTAAAGTCGGACTTTACGCAATGATGAAGGATAGGCCTTAAGTCCGACTTTAGCTAAAGTACGCGATGTGAAACCCACCCATTAACAAGAAACGGACATTCAGCAAATCACTGACAATAGTCGTATCTATACACATCGCACTCAACACGCATGCACTCTGAGGGAGGCCATTTTAGCGCTTTCCGCAGTTTTCAAGCAGCAGGGACGAATGGCGGTAGTTTTCTCAAATTTTGTCCAGAATTAGAGCGTGCTATATTTATGGTTGCACGCAAACTTTTTTACTCAATGTAAAACTCGCATCTTAAATATTTTGATTATGCTTTCGATTTTGGGAATTCTCATTACTGCCACAACTAACAGCAGAAATCAACTTAGAGGTGTATCTTGAAAATTTTATCCCAAGTGCTCGTTTTGATGTTCATGAAATCTTAACACTCATTGCTCACATGGCTAGGGTATCAGAAAATGCGAAAAATAGTACCTGTCAGCACAGGCGTGTACTCAGAACGGGATTGGGACAGCGCAAAAGTCTCGATAGCTCATGTTAGCGCCACACGACATGGTCACATACAGGGTGGCGCGAAGAAAGTATTACTGTTCTTTATTGAAATAAATCAGAAAAGGACTGATCAGATTCTCATCATTTTTAGACCAAAAATGCTGCGATAGTTCTCTGACGTTCTCTTAGAAAGCATTACAATTAGGTATAAGAGGATCAGCTGTAAGCGATAAAATATGACTACCCCGAAAAACGAATTTTCAGCAAACAAAACTTGTTTAGTTTAATGGCAACTGAATGAAGAAGCAGTCTGATATTTAATCAAATAGGCCTCCTAAAGTGTTAAACGAGTATTTCCTTAGTTTATGTTTTTGAGGAAAAGTGAGAAATGCATGAAAACTATCTGCTGCACCAACTGTCTTACAACCGTCGAAAGCGCAACAGGGAGCCATAGAGAGGACGTGCACATTTTCTGTGTTGCGATGCGACCATTACGACTGATTTGTGCAGTATTTATTTATACAAGAAATATTTGAAAAAATGAATAGCACAATAGCGGTTCAGTGTTCACTGCGATCGTACGTCTAGATCCGATGTTCATTCAAGTGAAGGACTTGGTGACGTGATCTTTACCCGTGTTAGCGAACGTGACTTTCCTAACAATTAACAATTTCTTCAACGCAGAAGAGTTGGTCGGTATGGGGCGAACGGCGTGTACTAAGCGGCGAAAAGCGTTTTTCTCTCGCGCTCAGTGTTCCAAATTACCTAGCTCATGCATCCTGTGCCTTTACGGTAAGCTTGATCTGCAGCCTCCTTCGCTGCCCTCTCATCTACCCGCCTTCCCACACGGACCGCCGATGTCGCCGATGTACGGTCAAAACTTTTTCGCCGCCCCGCCGCCGATGTACCGAGTGCGAAGCTTGGATGTGGCGTCGACGACGAACACAACAATGGCAAGCCATTCGCAGCAGCGCGATCGCGTCGAATCGATGTGCACGTATTTCAGACGAGCGGTGCAGCGGTACGGTCTCCTTTGGCATTCGCCGCTGCTTCCACCACCACGCCTTCGTTCTCCGAGGATCGCCGTCTTCTTCAGCGAATCCTACGGGATCCGATCATTTTCGACTTGATCATCAGCAGATTTCCAGAAGAGACTACCCATTGTCTGTCGCTGCGAGATTTTTGATGTACTTTTGTTATTAGTTTTCCCTTTTTTCATCATGCAATCTCCCTCTATATATGATTCCTCATTCATCGATCTCACTGAGCTGTGTACAACTTTTTGAGGCTACTTAACAATTTTCCGAATAAGGGGAAATCGTTGGCAAATGATCTCTATTTGTTATCTTCTGCTAATCGAACAGTGTCTGGTGAGCATTGAGTTCTGCATTCGTATCTTTCGAGTTGTCACTCCACTGAACTCTTTCATATGACTGCTGCATATCTGTCGCTTTCTGAAAATTGCGTTGGCTTTATTTTCTCTGTGAAGCATTTGTTGATAAATAGTTGCATTTGCAATTGAACGCATGTTACGCAGAATCGAAGGCGATCGCTTCGGCACCCGAAGAACCTCTATAATACTGAAAGCATGGGAACAGAAGGGGATCGAGCGTGGGTTGCAATCGGCAATGAGCGACATGCTTTACGCGGGAGCGCGGTAGCAGGGTTTCTATTACAATCAGAGTGTAAATCTTTTATACCACTATATGGGCGATCGGTAAATTTTAATCGGTATTAACGAAATAACGCTATACCGGAACCGCTATAAAGGAATTCCACTGTAGTGAACAATGTGTCATATTTTTTGTAACGAGAAATTTCTCACAGAATACGCTGACGAACATCACATCAACCACATCGTTTTGGTTAAGCACTTTACAACGTTACATACACGATTAAATCATATTGCTGGTGCAACGCTTTGTCGTTCTTGTTTGAAGCGCTTCATCACGAAATATGATCGGAAAATAAACCCGACAGTTAAATAAAGCGCGTTAGCAATAATAAGACCATCAAATGCGATCCACAAAGAAAGAGTTCCACCAAAATCTCCTTGAAACTCGCTCCATGTCCTCTTCGGACTTTCATTTACCATAGGAAAGTTGAAAGATTCCATTCGAATAATCAGATTTGCTTGATGGGGCTCATTCGCATTTCTTATAATTTTTTTCTCTCTAAAACGAATGCCTTTACATGGACGGAGGCATTCGGACATACACTTTCTAGATTTATTGAATGTAAATGGCAAGCATGTTTTATATTGATCCATAGAGCAGCGTTCGAGAACATCGTCGGTAGTTTTTGACCAGCTCAGAGGCGAACAGCTGCATAACTGCCGAACCGCTTGCAATTGGCAATTTCTTTTGCAGTCTTCTTGTGAAATTGAATCGGAACACCTTTGAGTGCCATGGAAAGTTTTCAATGAATTGTACTCAATCTCAATTTTCAACGAAGTGTTCACGTTTTCGCTCAGTTTCATATATAATGAAAGTGATTGCGTGCTATACGATTTGAAGATCCATCCCGGGCTACTCAACTCGTGATAAGCCTCTTTTGCTATTTCTGACAAATAATTTTCGTTCATGTTAGTACTATCAAGATTAAAATTAATTTTAAAATATTCATTAAGTGAGCTGAATTCTTTAAATGGTAATTTGTAGCAAATAGTGGTCTCGTCAATGTAAGTTGTCTCACTGATGTCAATATTTTTAAACGAGTCGTTGCTTAGTTGATGCTGAACCGTAATATTGTCAACTTTGCGAACTTCATGACCGCATTTTTGCATCAAATCGTTCATGCTTGTGTTGGTAGCATCTAGATGCGTAAGAATGACTTCAAATAACTGCAACTGTGAACTCGACAGTGATTGGCCGTAATCAGATTCGCGAGCTTGTTGATCCCATTCAACTCTTTCGTATTTTCCATAAAATGCAATAAAAGAAATGACAGTATGCAAGAAAGATTTGGGCCAAATCATATCTCCAAGTAATGAACTATCGTTGTTTGTAATAATATCGCGGAACAATTGAATCATTTCTTCATTACAACTGTCGTCTGGAGTCTGGTTAAGAGGCCATAAGTTTTTATTGAAGGAATGAGGCATGCAAACCTTTGGATTAGAAATTAAATTTATTGTGCGATTTTCCGTTAAATCGTATGAAGATTCAGTTTCGGTGCCGTACTTATTGGGTCGTCGCATAAATCGTGAGCGTTTTTAGGTGTACATGTTTGATCACGAATAACTCCGGTAATACGCAACTAAATTCAATGCGGTTTTTTTCATTTTATAGAGCTCTTTTTAACTTGAATTTCCTTTTTTTAATCATAAGAATCCGATTACAATAACTCATTTTACGAGCTTTCTACGGAAATGTAAATAATGACCCAAAAATTTTGTGACCTATTTTTGAACGATCATAACTTCTTTTCTAGACATTATTAGACAAATTCCTTTTGCACGTTTTTTAAGCTTAGTCTGAAGTAAAATCCCTACAAGTTTCATAGAAATCCATCGACTTCTCGGCGAGTTATGAACCAGCAAAGCTGACGAATTGCTGCGCTGCATTCGCGTGGATGACGCATAACGGAGATTTCTCGGAATGAACGACAATGGTGGGAATACT
>NIUQ01002915.1:0-19715 GCA_002796945.1 Plectus sambesii
TGCGTTTTTTCAGCATTGTTGGCTTTGAGAATGTCACAGACAGTCCAGTCATACTTGATACAACAACATCAGGAGATAACCCAACAACAACAATGGAAGTTGTTCCTGTAACAAGCTCAGTCTTTGAGAGTACCACAGAAGGTTTGGTGGAGACGACAAGTTCAACACTTACTACAACATTGCTACCTGAAACAAGCTCGGTCTTTGAGAGTACCACAGAAGTTTTGGTGGAGACTACAAGTTCAATAGCTACTACAACATTGCTACCTGAAACAAGCTCAGTCTTTGAGAGTACCACAGATGCTTTGGTGGAAAAAACAAGCTCAACACTTACTACAACGTTGCTACCTAAAACAAGTACAATTCCAAGTACAATGACTAGCGGCAATCATCATGGCAAAGGTCGCAAGCATGGATGGCACCACAGCCATGAACATGTATTTGTGGGTGAAAGAAGAAATGGTGGTGGTAATGGTCGCTTTATTAGCAGGAGTCATGAGAGCAATATTGACTGGGCAAATGTTGGCAGCGCCGGTCGTAGTGGACTTGGTGACAGGCATGGCGGAAATGGAGGTTTCATCAGTGATCGCAGAGGTGGCAACAAGGGTGGAGGTGGAAGCAATAATGGTATGGGAGGCTCTGGAGGTTGTAGAGGTGGACCAGGAAGCAATTCTGGTGGATTTGGTGGAGAAAGAGCTACAAATGGAGGCCGTGGCACGTTTGGAGGTGAAAGCAGTGCTGGCAGCTTTAGTGGAATTGATGGTTCTGAAGGCTTTAGGGGCGCACAGAAGGGTGGGAATAATGAAAAAAGTGGTTCAAGAGGAGCTGGAAGCTTAGGAGGTGCGCGAGGTGGATTTGGCTTAGGAAGTGAACGTGGAAGTGTTGGAGGCCGAAATGGGAGACAGCAGGGTGGGAGCAATGGCCATTTTGGAGGCTTTGGAAACAGTAATGGCGGCAGCAGTTTCAAGAATATCTGGAGTGGCGATGGCAATAGCGCCTCCTTATTTGGACTCAATAGCGGACGCAGAGCCAGTTTTGACAGATTTATTTGGAATGCTCATGGAACTGCTGCACAGGGATTGGGCTGAGAAAACACGCCAAGCAGTATGATGTGCGACATGTGATAGTCATGGAAGCTTCAATACAAAACGTTTTATTAATGAAAGTGAAAAGAAACAGCACCATGAAAATGCATGGGATTTAAAAAAACCTGTTAGTAAAATATTAGTTTAAATTTTAGGTCCATTAGAGTTACCAAATGAGCAAACGCTGTTTTGTAAGAAATCTTGATAGAGTGCGTCTGTCTTTCAATTATTTTTTCAAAGATATACGTATCCATGAATACATTGATATTATTTCAATGGCTGTACAAACGCTTGTGATAAAGTATGTAGCATGTATGTGGTCGTTCTGCAGTCCCTTTGCACAAAGTATTCTGAATACTAAAGATGGAGCCTTGAGGAAGTGCCACTATAGTTATGAGCAAAGCATCGCCACAATGTCCAGTGAAATGTTGTTCTAATAAACATCTCTAGAGCAACTGCAAACAGTTATAATGATTATTTAAAAGAATTATTAAATCCTGTTTATCTTTGGCTCTTAACCTATGAAACGCAAACTAAATTTGTTCTATTATTTTTTCTTCATGGAAAACCAGCTAAGCGATTGACAACGCCAAGAATCAAACAAATCAAGTGGCAGTTATCGTAATCTATGGTGAAAATTAAAGATTCCTATATTCTAAACACCTATTTAACACAGGGCAATTTTTCAGTTGGAAGGGAGTTCTGCCGACCGTTAATTACAAAAGCGAGAATTTTGCCCATCGTGGCTTCATGATAGAATTTGAGAGGTCTGTCTCTTAAAACGACGCATTTACAGTATCGTTTATTGTATTGTGAGAAAATGATACTCAACCAGGAAAACGCGTGCTTATCGTATCTTGTGTCGAAATTTATCGAGCAGTGCTTCAAAACAGCTGGTGGCATTTTGACAATTTTCGACTGGAAAGGCACAATAATTTACAAGCTGATCGTCAACAAGCATGGCTTCGTCGTTCTTAGAATTCCTCCAAGTTAATAAGCATAAGGTAAGGATGGTTCCTTTTTCTAAGTAACGAAGCTTTACTTCCATGGTTGTTCTAAACGCTATTTTATATTCTGTTCCCTTTCCGAATTTCGATAAATACATTTGATACATTTAATGAATATAAAGTAATAGCTCTTAATTGAGAAATTCAGTTAGCGCATTGACTTACCCGTTGCTGAAATTAAGTCGAATTTCGCATGTACTTATGGAAATGATGAACCACAGAACGTGTTATGATGCGAATAGCTGTCTTAGCACTGATACGTTCCTCCTCTTAATGCCTACTGGTGAATTCGCAAATCATTGAATATTTTTTGAATGTGGCGATTGTTCTAGAGAATTCCTGTAATTTCTTATCATGAAACGGCAGATCTTACTCGTATGACTTTCTGCCTCCAAGAAATTGTGACTTGGTTACATGTGACTTTATGCAGACATTTCGACCCAAGAAAAAGTTTCCGTCGGGAACGTTGCGTTACAATCTGCACAAACAGGCGGAGGCTAGCTTGCATTCTGGATTGGACTTGAAATCCGCAGTGCGCATGCCGGCAAACGAGAATTTCGACGACTGGTTGGCTGTTCATAGTAAGTTCGCGTCAGATTTTTTACTCTGATGAAGTTTGTTCATGAATCAAGGTAGAGCAAGCACCACAGTGAATAAATTATCAGGATTACAGATTTTTAGTGCAAATCTCCATCGCGTTTATCATAAGATGCGCAAATAAGAAAGAATGACTATCGTTGCTACTAAAACATTTGTTTATTGTTGGTTAAAGTGGCGTTTTAACTGCCGTTTCTGCAGAATTCTTGCGGGATGACGTCACCAACATTATTATTTAACTTGTGGCACGATGGCATAAATTGGCCCCCCTGAGATACGGATATTATAAAGTACTCTGTTGTGCTATGCAGATTTTTGGCATGGATTCAATTTCTACAGTTCGCGCACAAACAGCAGCGATTGTGACTAGCTAATTTCTACAATAATGATGCTTTTGTGAGGTTTCCCTCAAATACAGCGCCGCTATTTAATTTTCCATATTTTTAGCTTGAGAGCTGGTAAGGGAAATTAGTAAATCAGGGCATTTTTGTAGCATCGCCAAATTACTCATTCCATCAGCCTATTGCGACTGAAATTATTTGCACTTCAGTAAGGATGTATTCCGATTCAAAGCAGTAGGAAAAATGTCCGTATAAAAAAAGGGTTGGACACATGTGTCGTTTATTCTGCTTATCTTGGTTAATGATGGAAGAATTCTTTCAGCTGTCGACTTTTTCAATCGCATTAATTTGATGTATGGTACGATCGCCGAATCATGCACGCCTCAATCGTGTCCTACCATGTCTGGCGGTGCGAAGTAAGTGCTGGTCGATTGACTTTGATTTTCAGGGTTTGATTCACGTCACATAATTTAATCACTATGGCCTTAATGATGTTATCTCATTTGGCCTTTCGAGATCTTCATTTTTGCAAGAGATAACTTCCTCTGCTAATTTACTCTTCATATGCAAAATAAATTATAACGACTGAAGATGGACTAATAGGTACTCAATATAGATTATCATCACTGTGTATGTGGCTTAGTATAACTCTTCCGTTTATATAGTACAAGTACCAAATTAGACAGGATAATTTACATTTCAAAGAGCACTGTTTCTATATTAATTTGAATTGGGAGATGTCGCTCTTTGATTGAGAAAGTGTTGGCAGTATCGTGAAAATAGTATATAATGAATAATGAATATTATTTGCAAGTATTATTGTAAGCGCCGCCTTCGAAATTCACTAAATCCAAAGGATGAAATGGTCTTTATTCACTGCTTGTCAATATAAACTTTTCCTGTCTGTATAATAGCATTTAAATGTGGCTATTTTCATCGATGCTCTGCAGATATGAGTATCTTTGGCAAGATGGTGAACGATTCAAAAAGCCAACAAAACTACCGGCGCCCGACTATGTAGCCTTGTTGATGGACTGGATTGAAGTGCGCATTAATGACGAACATATTTTCCCCTCCGATATGTGTGAGTTGCTATTTTATTCGTCTTTTAATAGAGAGTTTAATTTTTCACCTTTTCCTTAATTTGGTCGAGTTTTCCCGATTTTCCCCCTTTTTTATTAACATAACTTGTTATTGATGAGAAAAAGAATCTGGGATGTTTTAAAGTAAGGCTCATTGATTATTGTTGCATTTATGAAAATATGTAAACGCCATTGCGCCTCAATTTATCGCTTTGCATTAAGTTTCGTCATCTTTGCATCTAATTTGAACGCAAAGTTGACTTAAAGACCAATATACAGAAGATGCAAATATGTATTCGTTTATTCGACCTCATCATTTATTCAACTCGACTTCTCACTACCGCGCTTCACATATTCACATCGCGTGTATTTGATTATTCACTTTCAGCGGTGCCTTTCCCCCGAGATTTTCAACAAATCTGCAAGAAGGTTCTGACGCGTCTATTTCGTGTCTTTGTTCACGTCTATATTCATCACTTCGATCGACTTGTGCAGCTTGGAGCGGTCAGTTTGTAACGCATGTTATCACTATCATTTTATCATTTCGAACAAAATTGTGTTCCCTTTGCGCTGCTTCTTTTATCAGGTAATCGCAGGTGCGTAATGTTCTTAGAAAAGCGGGAATCGCTGATTATGATTCAGTGTACAGTCATAAGTCAGTTAAAAAAGACTATGGTTTCTCTTAGTATGCTGCAGTACTTCAGATACCTGAATAAAAACAGCCTTGCCTTCCGGTTCGTTATCTTTGCATTCAATTACGGACACAAATTTGAAGAAATTGAACGCAAAATGAGCAATTGGGATGTAAGTCCGTTTAAGAGATGTTTTAAAATTCTTCTGCGTTCTCTTATAACCGGATATTGGTGTATATTTTTATACTACCTTTCGCAGTTGTTTTTAAACGTGTGATGCATGTGGAAGGTTGCTGTCACTTGGAATTAGTTTGCAATGTGATACATCGATGATTTTTTAGGAGCCACACGCTAATACTTGCTACAAACATTTCTACTTCTTTGTCACTGAATACAATATGGTCAGTCAGCGAGAGCTGGAACCTTTGGTAAGAATCATTTTTTATCTGTATAAAATAGTGATGGAAAAGGTTTTAAATTTAATTAAAGACCCTTTGGTTAAGCCTAGGTTTCTTTACCCTGCCAAAGATATGCGCTTATTGTCTTAAATATACTCTGCTCGGTGTGACTGAAATCTATAATTTATAATGCTACGTCATTGTAACAATATTGTGTGCATATTATCTAAACGGTTCAAAAAAATTTCAATACATATGGCAGGGTTGCCATCTATACTTATTTTTAAGAGTTTTTCTTAAATTTAGGTGTGCTGTCTTAATTCTTATAAGACACAAAAAAATTTGAGACAAGAAATGGAGCAGGCAGACGTGTAAACTTTTGTCATTCGCTGAAACGTAACGATTGTCTTGCCATCTTTTTGTCTTACTTGGAGATCAGATGTTACTATTAAAGCTTATTCTTCTTTTCCATAAAAAATTAAAATTCGAAAAATTCGTGATAACGATGTAATATTTTGTCTTAAAATTTGTCTTAAATTGGAAACGCTTGTCTTAAAAAATTCTTAAATTTCAAAACATTTATCTTTAAAAGCGATTTTCGACCTGGCAACCCTGACATAAGGTAAATTATTTATGTTGTTTTTTTGCAGAAAGAAATGACAGAGAAACTAATTAGAGCGAACGGACGTCGGCCGCAGTTGCGCCAGGCATATAACAATGGTCGTTGAATTCAATTCATCTATCAATTCACTATCATGTCTCTCAACTTTGGCGTTATGATGATTCTGCCTGCACAAATGCACGCGATGGTATGGTAATTTTGAAGGACATGGACGCGGGTTGACGCCCACTTTTTTCAAAAATGCAGTTCTTTCTAGTATAAATTCCATCATTTTTTATCAAGATGATCCATCTGTTGTTAACGAACTCAAAATTATATTCTGCATGCAGCTATTTCGGTCGGAATGCTGTGGGAATAAGTGTTATACCCGCGTCTTTATGTCGATTATCTGCTTCTTTTCTGGACTGGTTCTTGAGCATATTACACCAAGTTTAAGCTGTGCTCTTTCGATTTCTTTCATTGCGATACTTGGCGAATCGGCTCGCTTTCTTGCACTCTCCTGCCTCTTTCTTTTCACATTGCCCCGCGGTTCGTTTAACGGTCAGTTTCACGATTAGTTTCCGCCTTTTTGGAATTTATCGCTTGCGCTGCTAAGCAATTTGTGGAACAGATTGTGCTGATTGTTTTGACTTATCGAGGTAGTCCGCGTCGTGTAACATTGGCAGACTATCGAACTTCTCACGGGTTTAGCGAAAAATCGATAATAAGCGCTTTTTTTGCCTATTTACAAATCCCGAATATTATATTTCATAGAAGTCCGTTTCCTGACAAAAGTGCATGAGAACGCGGATCCCGCCGCAAAAACTACCGTTTGATCCTGACAAAAAATCTCTGCCAATACGCATTGACGCGGATTGTGTCTCGTTGTGGTCCGTTAATGCCTCCATGGTGAAGGTCTATCTCTTGGATTGAATGTTATTTCAGGTGATGTTCGCACAGTGTATTTGGCTCAGTAGCTTTTATTGCTTGTCAGCGTACATAGACATCCCTTGCTATTTATCACCGTACTGAAATTATTCGCACAGGGTTATTTTATTGTTGCATTATATTTTTGCACTTTAGTTCTGCTAGCGTTATTAGCGGTATTGGTATATTAATCTTCTTCAGATTTTTATTTTTTGCTCTCCTTCCTTTAAAAGCATAATACGAACTCCTTTCTTCCATTTCAGTTTGCGTTTATTTTGCTCATGTTTTAAGCGTGTTTGTGTGAAGTACGAGGATTCAGTTCAAATTCAGAGCGTTTTCACATTGTTTTTGCTTTTCCTTTGTGATATTTCAGTTATCAATCTCTCTTAATCGAGTTCATAATTACCGTATATGACTGATTAGATCAATCCTCTCTGATTACTCTTGTTGAATACCGCTACCAAAGGCCAGCGGTTATCACACCGGATGAATTAACTTTATCGTTTGACCTCAGCTACAGTAAAAACTGTTTATAACTGTCATTTTTTAACGGCAAATTTTGTATGGCAATAACAATCTCCCTCCCCTTTTACCGATTCAAACAATTTGAACTGTTTTGAAACAATATACAAAAGCTAGTTCGACCCATGTGATACCGGCTGTATTGCAGCAGAGGTATTCATACTGAGCCAACCAGGGAGGAAGGAATCTATTCCATCGTATACGATATTTGCAGTAGTATGTACAAATGTGCGCCGAGTATAATTTTATATCCTCTTCCATTACGCTGCATATTTGCTTACGGCTATTCTGCTTCTGCGCTATTTATTCACGCTTATTTCAATTGAGGTGTTGGTCTGGGTCATTATAGTGGCGTGTGTGGTTGAATCTTGTTGACAATTCGCCGGTCGCATTAGCTGTGACAGCTGTCTTTAGCTAAACCTGTATTTGTATCGCCATTATAATGTTGGTCGTCTCAAATAAAGTCTTCAAGCTTCGTCGATTTGATTTTATCCTTGTGCATGGGGGACGTGTGTGACAAATGAGTTAAGTTTGTTGAAAAAACCTTTTTTCGCAATTTGTTGCGGGCGGACGGCAACTGCACTGCCATTCATTATAATTCGTCATTCTCGCATTATATTTTTTCATCTCTACGTTCAATTAAAACGCTAGTTGACGAAATGAAATGCAAGGGCTACGAAAAATAATGCAAGAATGACGAATTGTGATGAATGGTGGGGTACTGTACACTTTCGAAATCAAACTAGTATCAACTTGCTATTTAATCCGTCTGACTATTTTAAACTGCCATTTGTTCATGCGTCCTTGATGCAAGGGGAGGGGACGAATTGCGGTAGATTACCGCTCCGCGATGAATTTTCAATCAAGCGGTCTACCGCCTCGCTTGTCATCCCCACGGCCGAGCTGTTCGCTCGCTCGCTCGGTGGGTGATTCATGCCGCAATGAGAGGCAGCAAATACAAGACATTTATTGGAGCCCGATCGATGATGCAACGAGACGAGTCACTCGCGACGGCGACCAACTGGTTTTATGGGCCACCGCCTAAGCGACCCAAGGGCGTGGCATCGCTGCGGGACCGTGTCGAAAAGGTTTGTTTGTTTTTGATGTGCGATTGAGCAGTTTGAATACGACTCGTTATAATTCAAGTCGTAATTTCTAAGTAAGAGAGACGCAGGGAGCACCTTAGCATGCATGAATTGGGGAGAAAACTAAATTGAGCACGTTCGCTGCGGGGTTCACACTATTAACCATTATCCTTACGGGACCAACACTTCATTATCTTGTTACTGAACAATACGAAATTATGATTGTATACTACAAATATTCTGCGCCCTCGTGGCCCTCTTCCACTGCGGTATAATCTTATGGTTGAGGACAAACGAATTGTCACAAAGCGCGCATGTGAATGAATATAGTCAACTTCTCAGATTAAAACACTTCGAAAACTTTGAAAATACCATGTTTGTTTTTGAGTATTAGTACGTATATGGATGTGAGATCTGAGGATAAATAAATGAAAAAGTATTGTAAATTGAAGGCGCTGGAAGGAGGCAAATTGGTGGACGCCCGCGAATTGCATCCATTTCGCGGCGGATTAAGCGATGGAGCCGATGTGCTGTATGTGTTCTCAAGGCAGCGAGATGCGTACGCCTACAGAACCAAGCAAAACGATCCACTCTTACGCATATTCAGCTTTGAAACCAATGCCGACCCTGGTGGTAAGCTCTTGTTCATTTTCTGTGAAGGCGAATGAAAATACAGTGGCAGAATTTTAATAATATTCTATTCCCGCGTTTTATTTTTGAATTGATGAGTTTGCGTTGGTCATGTCGGGGTTTAACGGCGTGTACATATCCAGCGGACAACATCCTAAAAATCCGCTAATTCAAGAGAGCGATTGGAACACAACCGCTCGACGGGCGAACAATAAATCAAGTGATTGATCAAACGAAGCTTAGTCGATCACTGTGCCTGCACGGTGTGACACAAATAGTACTCAAACTAATACGTTATAACGCTGAGAAAGGGCAAAAAAAGTGAAATAGTGTTTCAAAAAAGAGCATCGGAAGTATTCATTCTTGCGCTTTGCAGGCAAGCGAAGTTATATGGTTTGTCGGTCGGAGCGCTTTTGGCACGATTACGAGTTGTGCAAGCAGCCGCACTTCTACGAGCTGATCCTCGAAGGGTGGCCCAGTCGGCTGTACTTTGATCTGGAATTCTACCGCGACGCCAATGTCGAACTCGATGGCGACCGCTGTCTCGCCGAATTCATTTCGTGCGTCTGTCATCAGCTGCACAAGTGCTATGGACTTGTGGTCACAAGAAATGTAAATGCTCGGTTTTTTGACGGTTGCGAATGATTTACTGTAGGGGTAGAAATATTGGGTGGTACTTAATTTGGGTGACTGGCCCATTTGGACCAATTCAGTAATTGGCCAGACCACCAAATTTACTCAAATTCAATCCCAACCAATAATTTTTTGCTTCACATTACCTAACTTCGGTAACTAATCGGTTCGACTCAGTGATATTATAAGAGTAAGCATATTAGATAGGATTGAACTTACGTGGTCGACCGGATCACCCAATTCACCCAAATTTAATACCACCCAATAATTTCTACCCCTACAGTAAATGATTTATTCACTCCAGGCATTTTAATAAATTACAGTTCTTGGGCGTGGGATGGCTATGTATACTTGTTAACTTCCTTACTTTTCCAAAAAATTTTCATATGCCTTTTTGCGCTTTCCATGAGCAATTGCTTATTCTAGATTGAAAACACTGTTAAATCTTTTGATAAGATAAGCTCATGAAATGAGAAAACAGCAGAAAAATTATGGCTTAAAGTTACTATGAATAGGTTTTTTAAAATTACGCTGTTTACCACAGCACTCATTTATGTTGCAGCGTCCGCTTGCGATATACATTTCTTATTTCTATTATGACAACCTCGTGGTCGCATCCATTTATAAGACTTACTTGATCACTTCGCACATATCCAACCCTACCGTATTGTCCCGTCGCGGTCTCCAAATAGGCCATTGTCTAAGCACACCTCCCACTCGTTCCCTCACTTGACAGCAGTATAGTTCACGTCCGCTGCAGGCGTTTCTCGACTTGGACTCGAGCACGGGCGCCAAGTTTAGCCGGCACCTGATCGCTCATTTGCCGAACAATGCCGTTTTCATCAATAACGTCATCATGGGTCGTTTCGTCGAGAAATTGTGCGATTATTTGACGAGCAAGGGAAAGGCGCTCGTCCTCAACAGAGACGGCAAGGCGGTCCCGCTCTGCGATCGAGCCGTCTACACCCGCAATCGCAACTTTCGCCTATTTCTGTCCTCCAAGGCTACTCAGCAGAATCCGTTGGTGCTCGCCAAAGAATGTTCGTTTTATCACGGCCGGCTTGGAAACGGTGAGTGTTCGTGCTTATTGGGCGTTGCGCCGAAAACAAGGGTTTGTTATTTGGCTATTTCATTATTGACGGCAAATTAATTAGCACGCTTCTGCAGTCACTATTTTCGGTCAGTAAAAAGGAATCGTAGATTAAATTAGGCAAACTGCTTCGTAAGTCGGTAGCGCTTCTTTCTATCAATTTAAACACGTAAAATGATAAAACTACTATCCTTGGTGAAAAATTATGCTTAACGACCGAAAAATTAGCTCATCTTTGCGAGCTATAGTCCCAACTCGATTTCTTGTTACCGAACGAACAATTTGACCATGTCTGTTCCTCATTCAGGCACCAGCCCGCCTTCAAACAAGCGGATTTTCGACGACTCACTGATCGTCTGTTTCGCGTCGGGACCACTGCTGAATTCGCCAGAGTCGGCTATATTTGTAAAAGTCGAAAACTCCTCCGACTCAAACGTCTCGCCTAGTGCTGACTCTGCGGCGTCGTCATTCCTGCCGGCGGCAGGTACAGATAGGATTATGTTTTCTAAGGCTGTCACAAATACGGAAAACTGAAAATACCGAGGAAAGGGATTTCGGGGACAGAAAATTCGGTAAGGGTTCCGGGGAAGGTAACTTTCGGAGTTGGGGATTTCGGGGACAGGAACAAAATTAAATGCCGCGGATGGGCAATTTAGGGAACGGAGATTTCAGAGACGGGAAATTTCGGGATAGGGGACAAAATCTCAATGTGGGGGAGGGTAATCCCCCGAATATGATGAACTCCCCATCCCCGTTATACCCCTGATGTTGTCGTAGTCGTGCTGTCTCTGTCTCCTTTCATTTTCCAAAGGCTTTTTATACTTGACAACTATGAAAGACAACAGGAAATTTTTTAATGAGAAAAAAGCGATTGACGCTTAGTTTGCAAGTGATTGACAAATCTTCATATGTCTACCAATAATAGGCCCTGCATTCCCTTCTTCTTCTGCCGTCACATCGCTACGCTCCGAACCGACGAATTCGGGTTTTAACAAGTCGCCATTCCCATCGCTTGACGAGTACATTGTCGAAATGCTGAAGAAGTATCGAGCCAACACTTTTATTCGCAGCTGGCGACTATTTGGCGAAGGTCCCACTGAACGAATAGTCTATGAGGTGGGCACATTTAATCTTATTTGCGGAGTTTACTGAGGCATTTGATCGAGAATTTACTTAATCTAACCGCTGTGTTGCTTTTACAAAATATTTCCACCGAACAATTCTGGCTACTTTCAATGGGGTGAATGAAACTCAGTCACAGAAACTTAGAGATATTTAATATCTGAATAGCGCTATTGCCAAAATATTTTTTTAATTTAGAAGTATTTTTAAATAGCAGTTACGCTGATCTGTACATTGATATAGCATTTAACTTGACTTAACCGTTACTCGACCGCATTTTCCATTGAAATACTTTGAAAAGTTCCACTGCAGTTTCTTCAAGGTCCATTGTTCAAATATTTCACTAAATAATACTTCTTTTCACTTACAAAATTTACGACAAATCCCCTTTTTTCATGCCAGATAATCTTGCTTTGAATGCAAATAGGAATATCGCATCGTAAAACATCGCACTTTCCTTCCTTCAGATTGGCGGCTGCCGCTACTGCTTCAACATTGAGCGCGAGCACCGCGGCAACCACGTCTACTGGGTGGTCGATCTCTGCAACCGCGTCGCCTATCAGAAGTGTCACGACCCGGAGTGTCACGGGTTTCGCTCGAACGACTTCCCACTACCTCCTTTCGTCCACACTAATCCCGCGCCGTCGCCCCCGCCACCGCCGCTCACAATTAAAACTGAATTCCCCGACGATTCCGTTACGGACGAGGAGCTTTTACAGCATATTGAACGTTGGGAGAAAGAAAATGGACACTTTTAAGGTCGTTATATACACGATGTCGGAAAAGTCTTGGCAGTCATTTTTCAGATGGCTTTGTCGGGTCTCTTTTCAAATGTTTTCAACGACTGTTATACTTGTTTTCTGCGATCACTATTGTTTCTATTGATTGTTATAGAGGATGAAAAGACTAATAACATGGTGTTTATTAGTCGTAGAAAAGCCATCTTATAAGTTACTGCGAGGACTTTTTTGACACCGTGTAGTCTTGTCTGTATGATACTGTAGATAAGTTTTAAAACCGCACAATAATCCTCGCGTCGTCCGAAATCCTTTGAGATCTCAGCTGTATCCCGATGACTCACTGTGCTAACGATTACCTGCAAGAAGTATGGACTTGTTGTCAATTAATGCAGTAAATAAATGAGCTGTGCGTTATCTGCAGTGCAGGAACAAAGCTCTGGATGACAAAGAGTAGCGAAATCTTCAAATGTTTGAGATTTATGATGGATATCCACGTAATTGTATTGACACGTAGCCACGCTCTTTGGCTGTCTCCAGATTTTGCGACCTTCCCCCTCCAGCTCATCAGTGACGGCTTTATGCGTGATCGAGGGGTTGCTCTTTTCGAAGCTAAATCGAAAACATCAGGCGTCATCGCCTCGTGTCGCTAAGGAATCCTCCCGGGTTTAAACTTGGCCAAACACGTATCCCTTTTTCATAGCTAAATGTTTTGCACTAGCCAACCAGGGGCCAATCAGGAGCGATACATTCACATCTATAGATTTAAATGAAAATGAGCGCTCTAGAGATAGTGAACGAGTAAGCAGCTCAAATTCTTTTGCACGCCTTATGATGTGGATAAAGGTTAAATAAGCGTTATTCAGTCCTGTGATTTTAAGATCCCGCCTTTATGTCGACGTATCATGTCGATATTTTGTTCGATGTGTTATATAGAAGGTAAATCTTCAGCGTGGGAGGGAAGAGCAGAATATTTGCGAATATGGCCTGCAAATATATTTAAATATTTTTTGTGCGGATCGTACAAATTTCTGCATATTTTTCTCACACGCGGAGGAATATTTGCGCACCCCTCATTTTGGTGTGAAGAATATTGCGAAGAGTAGAGAGTTATCGAATAAATAACAATTACACAAGCTTATCTTGTTCAAAGCACATGTAAATTTGACAAAAATGATCGTTCATTTTTAGCGTCAATAGTCAACAGCTGCTACTTAGTACGTTACAGCTAATAGTGTTCGACTCGAATAGAACTCGAAATGATCAACTCGGAATCTGACCCTTCTGCACCCAAAGAGTGGGAGAACATTGTGGCCGCTTCAGTGATCGGCACTTTATCACTGATCACTCTCTCGGCTTATATTCTTGTCATTGTGATCCTTTTTCGCAATCTGAAAACTTTTGCCAAGAATTCCTACTATACTCTGGCGCTGTCGCTCGCATTCAGCGACAGCACAATGCTGGCACTATTCTTGTTCTACTCGGTACCTTGCACTTTGCTTCACAAGCGTATTTTCGGCGATACGTTCGATCTGGCGATGGGGGTCATTTGCAATGTCGTATACTTCGCGGGTCTAACGTGTATGAGTCTGACTGCAATCAATCGATACTGGGCAGTTTGTCGTTTTGCCAGCTACGCCAGAGTGTATAGCACCAGAAATGTCGTCATTTTACTGTGCTTTATTTGGCTTGTTGGCATCATCAGCGGCACTTTTCAGGTGGGAACTGTTAGCTCATTCCGTCGATTCCCATCCCTATTCTCTGAGAAGTGATCCCTTTTTATACGATCCTGATATTGATTGGTTCCAAAATAAAAATTTCTTGAAGTACTATAAGATGCCAGTTCATTTATCGTAATCGTTACACCTCTAATCTTAGACTTATTATATTAAACGGCACTCAGATGTCCCCGAATATTCCATGAGAGCAATTGTTTGTTAAGGACTCGTTTGAAAAACATGTCGAATAATAGCAGCGGCATCAGCAGTAGCTCAGAGCCATTTTTCATGATTGAGTCTCATTAAGTGAACTGTTTCAGGCACTACCTTGTTGCAGCTTGCATTACTTTTACGATGAGTTCACTTACGGTTATGACATGGAATTATGGGGAAATCATTACTACATTTGGTACGATCGATCAGTGAATTCGATCACGTTCATCACAATAATTGCGTGCTACACGCTTATAATTTTGGAGCAACCGGGAAAAATGAGTAGAGCAACAAAATCTTATGGCAATCAGTCAAGTCATGAGGAGGTGAATGGATATTCTACTGCTTTCATTTTTGTTTTTAGCGCAAACCACACAATAAAATTTAATATAGAGAATGTCCCAAATCAGTGCTCCTTTTTTGTCTGCTTGTAGCTTTTTAACTTTTCATTCGATTTCTTTAAAATTTAAATAAAGTAATGATTAAGTCTTCGAGTTTTGTGGTAGTATTTCATTGGGCTATGAAGCAAACATGTCAATAAAGTGCAATTTTGCCTTGATAAAAATATTCAATAAGAAATTTCATTCTTTCTTCTTTGAAAAATGAACTCTATTGTTTTTATAGCTTAGCAGTATTGATTATGTCTAATTTTATCTTTTAACGTGCTGAAACTGCCACACGGTTTTGAATGGACGGATAAGTTCTCTGAATAGTGAATGGGTCGTGGATCTCCTAACAGACCTTAGCCGCCTCGCTCACCTGATTTTGCGCCTTAAGATTTCTTTCTTGGGAAATTTGTCCAATCGAAAGTTTACTCCACTCGACCAGGAGGCAATTTAGGAGTTAAAAGTACGGATCGCAAATGCTTATTCTCCAGGATATAGCTCTCATCGTATTCTTCTCGTTAACCTGGGAGTGGGATTCTCTTCTCGTGAAAAATTTCGCAACCTGAGCAAAAATACATTAGTAAAGAAGCGAATGTTAATAATAATAGTAACTGAAAAGTTTGATTTTTTAGCCAGATTGTACAGAATTTTTGATTATGGAATTAGCAAAATGACGTCTAACTTCACCCTCCTCCGTACCTACCAATTATTTTTGCAATAAAGCCAATGAACTTTGTGAAGTTAGAAATACTCATGCAATAGTTAAAACGTAAACTTACTCTTCAGGTACGACGAGAAAACCTGGAGAAGCGTCTCGCTTTACAATCAGGGATCATCGCTGCTGTACTGATTATATTTGGACTGAGCTTCACCATAATTCCCATGCTCACAGCAAACAAATGGTTCAATTTACTGACGAGCGTACTGTACATTATTAATAATGGCTGCCATCCGTTCATTTATTTTTTCTTCGACAGTGCCATTCGAAACGGTTTCAAAAGGTTATTGAACCTGAATAATTTCCGCAGCGAGGCAACAGTGATTCCTTTCAATCATACGAATGTTTTGACAAAAAAATAGTACAGCGTAACTGATATTATTATACGGCAATACATTCTTAGTTTGCTATAGTTTATAGTATTATTCCGTACATATTGCAATAAAATCGCAGCTATAGATACAGTCGAAATTGTCTAAGCGCAAATCTCCTCGGCAAAAAGTTATATACCTACCCAAAATTTGCATTTTAGCGGTTTGCTCTTCTCTGGCTTCGACGGTAGCAGTGAAAGTAAACGTTCGAAAGACAGTGAACGATTCAGCAGCTCAAATTGTGTTTCACACGTTGTGATATAAACAAAGGAGAAATAAGAGAGATATATCCTTATAAAAACTATAATCGGCGCCCGCGTGTCCCTTTCAAGAAAAATTAGACAAATTTATAGGTGTGCCTTTCTGCTATTAGTAGAGGCATGGGGCGCTCGTTTCAGTTCGTTCATGAGCTCTAGCTCGCTTGTGTCAGCTTTAATCGCATCACAAACGGTCATACTATAGTTTTGAACTGCAAGTTGGTTCACTTTTCTTCAAGTGTTCTCTCCCAAAAAACTATTTCAATTGTCGAAGAGCAAACTGCCAGCATAGAGATTGATCAGAACCGCGGAAATAAGCAAAAAATGATCTCTCACTACGCTTGCAACTGTTCAGTTGCATGACTGGACGACATTGTGAAGCAGAGCTAAGCCAACGACTGGCTGTGTTGGCGCAAGCCCCGGCGTAGTACAACAACGCATTCATCTGCTGGCTACGGCATCCTCTTTTGGAAGTAGCAAGCTGTGGGCCAGAAACGCTCCCAGGAATCGCTCATAATTCCTCTGAATAGTTTTGTATCCGTGTTTTTCTGTGCAATAGTTCGTTCTAACAATCTTTGATTCTTCAAAAGTCCAACTGTGAAGCTGATGTTTGATTAATTAAACTTTAATGTACGAGTTAGCGCTCAAGAAGACATTAGTTCACGAAAGATGATAAAATTCTGCTACGAACTAACTATTATTGAAGATTACTGTACTAAAAGCTGTTTTCTAACGCATGCTACGTTGTAGGCCTAGAGTTTAATAGGTAAAGGATGGGGTCACCGAGAAGAGGATGAAGCTCCTTTTTGAAATGTTCTCTCCTTCGTTAGTAGTGTACCAAAGCGTTAAGCAGACGCGACAACGTCATCGTCTCATTCCCGCGCGCCGACTATATTTAATATTCCATTACAATTTGCATTCCACCTGGTTCGTTTCATTGCTGTTCGTACCTCCGAGTGAATGCCTCTACCTCAGTTTCACTCCTTAATTAGTCTTCTCTTGTGAAAGCTCGCAAAATTATAGTATTGGGCACTCGTTTACGAAACGCCATCTCACGCCTTCGTATGGTCCTTTCACACGTCAAATGTGTAGCGTACTGCGGCAGTACACTACTACGCGTGGGCGAGCGAACTGATCTCTACTTAAATGCGGCCTCCGAGGAAATCTTCAGCGTAGAAAAAGTCATCAATATTGCCTGCGATTGCGCAGTAATATTTTTCTGCAGATCGTACATATCGTCTGCATATTTTCCTCTCACGCGAAGGAATTTTAGCTAAGGCTCGTATGTGTTTAGTGAACAATTCATGATAAAGGAAGTAATCGAATTAAATGCCATAAAACTAACCGTTCCTATTTAGAGCAAGTGGCAAACGTGGTCGTTCATTTTTAGCGTCAATAGTCAACAGCTGCTACTTAGTACGTTACAGCTAATAGTGTTCGACTCGAATAGAACTCGAAATGAACAACTCGGAATTTGACCCGGCTGCACCCAAAGAATGGGAGAACATTGTGGCCGCCTCTGTGATCGGCGTTTTATCGCTGATCACTCTCTCGGCATACATTCTTGTCATTGTGATCCTTTTTCGCAATCTGAAAACTTTTGCCAAGAATTCCTACTATACTCTGGCGCTGTCGCTCGCATTCAGCGACAGCACAATGCTGGCACTATTCTTGTTCTACTCGGTACCTTGCACTTTGCTTCACAAGCGTATTTTCGGCGATACGTTCGATCTGGCGATGGGGGTCATTTGCAATGTCGTATACTTCGCGGGTCTAACGTGTATGAGTCTGACTGCAATCAATCGATACTGGGCAGTTTGTCGTTTTGCCAGCTACGCCAGAGTGTATAGCACCAGAAATGTCGTCATTTTACTTTGCTTTATTTGGCTTGTTGGTATCATCAGCGGTACTTTTCAGGTGGGAAATGTTCCTTCATTCCGTCGATTCCCATCCCGATTCTCACAAATGTGATCCCTTTTTATACGATCTTGATACAGGTTACAAAATAACGATTTCTTTAAGTACAATACAATGCCAGTTCCTTAATCATAATCGTTACATCGCTAATCTTAGACCTATTCGGCCGGTTTCACATCGCGTACTTTGGCTAAAGTCGTACTTTACGCCTATCCTTTATCATTGCGTAAAGTCCGACTTTAGTTAAAGTACGCGATATGAAACCCGCCCATTATATTAAACGGCACTTAGAGGCCTCCAATGATACCAAGAGAGCAATGGTTTGTTAGCGACTTACTTGAAAAACATGTTGATACATTATCGATTGGCAGCTAAACTGATAGTAAGTCGCTCTAACCAACTCGAACAGCATTCTTGATTGACGCATTAGCAGCAACTTAAGCAGTAACTCAGAGCAATTTTTCATGATTGAGTCTCGTAAATGAACTGTTTCAGGCAATACCCTGTTGCTATTTGCGCTACTTTTACGACGAGTACACTTATGGCTATGACTTGAAATTATGGGGAAATCATTACTACATTTGGTACGATCGAGCTGTGAACATGATCACGTTTATGACGATAATTGTGTGCTATTCGCTAATAATTATAAAGCTTCCGAGCAAATTGGGAGGAGCAAGGAATCCTATTGGCACTCAGCCTAATCATGGAGAGGTGAATGGATATTTTACTTCTTCTACTCCTTTTTTCTCCTGAGTGCAAACCATACGTAACCTTCTAGTGTAAATGGATCCCAAATTAATTCTCTCTAGTTTTTTATCGCTGATATTATGACCCTAAGATAAAGCTCTCCTCTTACTCTCCACGTGCATTTTGGGCGGGATCACCTGAGCAAAGTTACCATTGCAAAGCATCGAATATTAGCTAATAGTAACTGAAAATTTTGATTTTCATCAGGGAGTACTGGCTCTCTGATTGTGGGAGTGACAAAGATATATCCTATTCCATCCACCCGCTGTACGCACTACTATTTTTATTATAAGATCTAACAAGCTCAGTCAAGGGTAAAGCGCCCATATAGCAGACAAGATTTAGACAAATTCTTCAGGTTCGACAAGATAATCTGGAGATGCGTCTCGCTTTACAATCAGGGATCATCGCTGTTGTACTAATTATATTTGGGCTAAGCTTCACGATTGTTCCCATACTTACAACTAATAAATGGTTTAATTTACTGACAAGCGTACTATACATTATTAATAATGGCTGCAATCCGTTCATTTATTTTATCTTCAACAGTGCCATTCGAAACGGCTTAAAAACTTTAGTGGGACTGAAGACTTTCCACAGCGAGGCAACTGTGATTCCTTTGTATCATACGACTGCTGTGATGAGGAATAGTGTAGTGTAAACGTTATTGTGCGATATTCCTTTATTACCTATAAGCATCCATAGACATTCCTTTTTGTTTATCATAAATGCGAGAGAACAATATTCAGTGCAAGAAGCAGTATTGAAAAAATAATTATGAAAATATCAATCATGCAGAATGGGATCATTCAAATAGGACTACATGGAAGAACAGTTAATGTATATGCGTGAGGAATTTATTGCAGAGATTGGTGGTGCGCTTGGCTTATTTCTCG
>NIUQ01002916.1:0-19716 GCA_002796945.1 Plectus sambesii
TGGGCGCAAGGCAATTCGTGCGCCTATCTCACTCCCTTTCGGGTAAAACTGAGCGCCAACTGTCGACAAAGACAGACGTCGTTTGGTTTCACTCGATTAGACTTTATTGAATCAGCAAATCTTGGGTGCTCAGCAAGGCAAGTGAGGCTGTTCTTTGTCAAAAGTTTTGCGTCCGACTGAGCGTATTTAAGGTACTGCATAAGAGAGCATTAATTCATCGCTGAGCATGTTATGCAAACTGTGGAAAAAGAGCAAAATTAGATGCATAATAATAGTTTCAATATCGGATTAGGTCCGCAGAGATTAGCTAAATGCTGCGCGATTTCCCACGACTGCTTTAAAATTGTTCTCGTCGAGGAGGATCGTGTGCCAAAGCGGATGACTCGGTGGGGACAGCGGAAAAACAAGCTGACACGCACAAGTTGAAGTAACCGTTCTGACAAGCTTTTTGCTGTCCTGTGGGATAACACTTTTATCCGGCAGCAGTGATCCGTCTCAAGCCGCGACATAACCACTGTGGTTTTAGATCGAAGGCATAGCCTGTTGGCTTGCACGCCTGTCCAACTACTTGCTTAATATTCTCATATTGTAGCCACTCTAATTTTTGATTTTATTTGTTAGACGATAATTTTCGAGCAAGTGTACTATTACTGTCACATTTTATTCAATTTTTACTGTGCTCCACAGGTTAGGCAGCAGAGTCAACGTGCGAAGAACGATTTACTTCTTCGAAAAATGAACTGGTAGGAAGAGTAGAAGGCAGGCTCCTATCTCTTTTTGAAATTATTGGCCTGTGACGGGGCTGATGTCTTGAAGAGGAGGGCAAACGTTTTCACACCCTAGTGCGAGCTTCGCGCTGATACCGCATTAGTAGCGGCTTATTTCGTCACACCCATGTTTGCTGCTTTACTTTAGACGTCACAAATCAAATAATACAAGGACTCTACCAGTAAGGATGTGTGTGTGTATGTGCATATCATCATATCAAGCATTTACATGGAAGCCGCAAGACACATGACATCATTCTCAAGCTTCAGAGTTAGAGCAATATCAAATTCAGCGGTCTGTAGCAAGAGCAGAGTTGAGCTAAGTTAAGTTGATAGTGAAGTCAAAGTCCACAGAACACACCTATTTTGCCTTTGTAATGAAAGTCATTTTTGTGCTCTAGGTAGTAAATAGCGCTGCAAATGATCTTTCTTTCAAAGTATTCACAAATATCAAATATGCTATCATATAAACATACAGTTTATGGTAGCAAGAGAAAACTGCGTGAATCATGATTCCTTTAAAAAAATGCTGTTACATTGAATAATAAAAGATTTGTTGACATTGATTTCATATTTTTATTGTCTTTTTGCAAAAGCTGAAGGTGTACTAGATGTTCCAGCTCCGCTGCACAAGCAGCAGTTTACTGAAGTAAAGTAATCTTTGGTCAGCCGTCCTATCATGGTTGAGTCGTGTTTCATAGCAGTTTCATTTTGCCACAATCCATTACTTTCAGTTGCAAAAATCACAAACTAAGGCTAAAGAGCAAGAAATTAATCCTTGACAAAGAAAACAACTAAACTATGATCAATTTTGATTAAAACCAGCTACTATATTAGCTTATAAGTAATGCGGTGCAGTGAACACGCCACTTCGCAAAGATTTTATTAAAGAAATTGAATATTGTAACTATTCTAAACCTGATTATTGTTAGAGCAACTTTTATGATAGATAGCGAGATTTATGCATAACATTGTCAACATCTGATTTCCTAAAGGAAAAGCTCTATTCTTTGAAGTTGGCTAAATTTTATGAACGGTCGCTATGAAAAATACAATATGGCAGGATGTGAGATCAAAATTCGTCTCTTTGCCTTCTATCTACGCTAACTGTGATGAGATATTAAGTGTGATCATGCACAAAGATAACATCACTGCTATCACTGGGTGGACAGTTTAAAGTACTTGAGACAAATGCAATGTCTTTACTAGCTTTTGAAAATAGTATAAAGAAAAGTATTAGGGAAGCCTGCACATTGTTCATCTGCTCAGTTGTGCTAAGTTGTGCAACTGATAAGAGTGGAGCATATTGAAGGGCAGCGCCCACCTGCATCAATTTCCTGCATTATTCCTTTACCTTGTTTCATATACAATACGATGCTGGCGAACAGTCTTATTTTTTTTGCTCTCTTAATTGGTCACTCCTTTTGCATCTGTCCACATGGATGGCATGCTTCATCTCAAAATTCCCAAACTTCCCAAATTTGCTATTTGGTTGTGATTCCGCATAAGACATGGACTCAAGCCGAAAGTTACTGCAACGTCGCCGTTCCTGGCGCCGTTCCTGACAGACTTCCACACCTCACATCAATTGCTTCTGGGTTTGAAAACGCTGAAATCATTGGTAACTAGATCATTTCCAAATCATTTCTAATTGAAATTGATGTGGGCAGGGGGGAAATGACAGTCCTTAATACGTGCTGAAATAAAATAGTCTGAAATTATCAGAGAAATGCTTCTGTAGGATTTTAGGCGTATTCCTGTTATTGAGAAATACGCTGTGTACTGAGCAGAGTCAGACGAGCAGCGCCCGCCAAGTGGACCGATTGCAACGAATGCGAGGGCTACTGTAGTCCGTCTATATCTGAGAATGTACTGTGTAGTTATTGTTTTTGCCTTCAGCAACTACACTTTTGATCTTTCAGTGGATCTTTCAGTTATGCCTACCCAACGTTATCGTGGTAAATTCAGAAGAGATCACAAGTGCCCTATTTCTTCCAACAAAAGCCGAGGGCGTCTACTTTTTCAACCTAGGCTTGAAGGGGGCGTCTATTGGAGGGAGGGCATTTATTATTTCAAACGATGTTTGATCTTGGCATTCGTTAGAGAGAGCATCTTTTTTTCCACTTGCTACTTCAGCGAGAATATGATTCATAAATATAAGGATTGTGTGATATCAGTAGTCGAATTAGAATGGGAGTTCAGTGTTGACCGTCTATTGGAGGGAGGGCGTGTATTTTTCCAACCTACGCTTGAAGGGGGGGGCATCTATTGGAAGAAATTCGGTATTTGCTCACTCGATTGAATTTTAGTACAACCCCGTAAAACGCAGCAAATTCGAAAACAAAAAATATTTTTGAACGTAGAAAATTTAACGCGTGATTGTGACCTTCTGCCTGAACTTCATTTAACGTTTTCACTTATTATGGTGTCAGTAACGAGAGATTAAGAGAGAGAGCTTCTCTTTTGTTAACTATGAAGCATTAAACTCGGTATTATGCGATAGAAACACTGTTAGTAAATGCGCTCATATTCTTTCGCTCTATTGATCTCTGTATGTAACGCCGAAGGAGTTTTGCAGCATTTTAAAAAGACTCGAATTATCCCAGATTTAAAAAATATTTTAGCGATCGTTACCAACAGCGGAACTACGACCTGTGACAGTTTTTGGATAGGAGCGTATTTAGTGGATCTCGCTAATCAATTTCACTGGACAGACGGATCGAATTCAACATATGGGAACTGGAATGCAGGTCTTTATTTGCACTTTAAAACGGCCGAATAATGAGGTCATATTAGTTCCTTTGTACGCTGGCAAGGGAATAATTTGAGCTCAGCTGAGCCGTCGGGACTTGTTTTCGGTAATTTAATAAAGTGCACTGATGGTAAGCGTGAGGTCATCGAAAGGTTATGCATACTTCTCTCTCGTCCACAAAACATCCTAAACTTTCTTGTATATTTTGCATATGTTCGAAATAATTCTGTTGTCGGTAGTGCTGGTATGTCCCGTTATTAAGCCCTGCGGAATAGACAGGCTAGATTGCTCATTACATCCGCGAACGAATCATGGCGAGTAACGGGATGATGCCGACGCAAACAAACTAAACAAAATTATCACCCTAAAAAACGCCAAATATACTTAGTTTTTTAGACCTTGGGACCCAAAGTGTTACTTGAGCTAAGTCATAAATTTCAAAAATTATCTCCATCTATTCAATCGAGGTGGACACAGAAGCCGTTCGCAAAAGTCAGCCTCCGGTCTCATTATCACTTAAAATTCACCCCATCCAAGATCCATTCTGCGCAAACACGCTAGTAAATTTCGATCGTATTTAGGCCAACCAGACTTATCCAAACCCTGCGGTGCAATGCAAGCGAAAACTAATGGAAAGTGGATAACGGAACTCAACAATACACAAAACTGCTTCGTCTGCAAGTATGACAACAGCTCTTTGCCCATAACATCCACAACAACGACAACATCTACAACAACAACTACTACTACAACTACTACTTCTACTACTACTACGACACCGCCACCAACAACAAAAACAACAACTGCTAAACATACAACAATGAAAACAACGCCAATAACAACCGCCACAACTTCCTCCAGCGGCACATGCCCAGCCGATTGGAGCTATTTTCAGAAGACAAACAGCTGTTACAGGGTAGGTGTGCAATCAGCACTTTTTATGGTAATCGACTTTTCTGTTCCGGGCAAATTTTATTTGTAGCAGAGCGCCTTAGAGCGCGATTCTGACGAATTCGCTTTCGTTGACATTTTTTCATGACATAATATTAATCTAAAATATTGATAAAAAAATTCTCGCCTAAGAATCCACATCTATCCAATTCCATTTCATGGTTAGAATTCTGTTAACTATAATAATCAGTTTACATCCTTTGCTTGGCATTATTCCTGAATAATCTTTACAATAGAAGCACAAAACGGTTCTAACGCAGTACTTTAGTTTTCTAACCAAAAAGTATTACGACGTTGAAAACTTCATTATTTATATTACTGAACATGTGCTTACAATTTAGTTGTTCTTTTACAAGTTTATGCGCTGGTGAACTGTTTTTCCAGGTGTTCAGTATGGCTATGCTCTGGTACAAAGCTGACGAGTACTGTTTCGGGCAGCAGGTCGGACGTCATCTCACTTCGATACACTCTGCTGAGGAAAACAATTTCCTCGTCGGTAAGAAGTTTTCAGTCTAGATTTTCTCTTTTATCTGCACTGTGTCAAGCGCGCCTTATTTTGAACAGATCAAAGTACAGATCGTCTACCTTGCGAGTCTTAATGGCAATATATAGTTGCACAGATGAAATAAGTTTGGGAGATTTCATCAAAAATTACCAATATCACTGTTCACATCTTATGATATATGTTCTTACGTATTGCGTCTTAGTCTGGCAGGAATTATAGCCCCAGTGCAGCTAAACTTGACCGTTTTAAGGTATTAGGTTCTTGCATAAGTTTTTCCCATTTTTTGATTACTATGTTTGAATGCGTATAAATCCGTGAAAATGCACCGATTTTAAAGATTAGAAAAGGAAATCTAAGTTGAAAAGAACTCTTTCAAATGAAAAAAATGCACTCAAATCGGTTGTGTTTTTACGGAGTTATACGTATTTTAATTTAGAGACCGCGCAATGGAAAAAACATGCAGAAAATGCAACAACCTAATATACAAAGTTACAGGAGTTCTTATGAAGTAGCTAATCAAGTCGTAAGAGAAGCAAATTCGATCGATATCTCACTGCTACGCTTAGCGAGAGCCCTATCATTTTCTTTCACTTCTTCGTTTTAGGGTGGCAGTCTTTACATTGAATGCAAAAATACGCTCCAAAGTTGCTCACAAATATCCTATAGTTTTTCATACTCGCTGTTCCAAGAGGGAAGCACTAATACAAAGTGAAATGTATTCCAATCCGATTCATTCAAGTAGTAAATCAGCAGAAAAAAGCGATATTCCTATGTAATAAAAGAAACTCGCATGGTAGTAAATAAACGCTTTTTAAATCGTAGGTTTGGCTCAGAAAGCCCTACCATCCGACTCTCAGTACGCTTGGATTGGACTCAACGATATTCAGAGTTTCAATCAATTCCAGTGGTCAGATGACAGCGCAACCGATTTTAACAATTGGGGTGCTGGTAAGTATGCTAATTTCACAATTTGTCCTGCGTTCCACTCTAAGTGAGAGACCATTACTACAAATCTATTTAATAACCCAAATGGAGAATGGAAGCAATGATAATTTCTCTTTTGCTACCATTAAATTGACCCATCGCTTCTACATTATAAAATTCAACGTAGCCTAAGGCGTCAATGATCGTTAATCAAATATTTGCTAAGAATCGTGTTCTTTTGTGATCTGCGAAAATTTTCGTTAAGTTTCAAATAAAAAAACTGAGCCGCAGTTATTTCAGTGCTTGCTACCGCTTTCATTTGTCCTTTTCAGGCGAGCCGGTTAAACAGATGGGAGCTCAAAACTGTGCCGTTCTTACTGTTTCATCAAAAGGATTTACTGACCCATTGGTTGGGACGTGGAAAGATATTTCTTGCGGCACTGCTAATGTACCGTCGTTTATCTGTAAAATTTCCACCTTTTAGTGGATTAAACTTCATAAAATTGTTTTATCGTGGTTTGAATTTACACAACAGCATCATACTTCATTTTCACAATCCCGCATATACTGCAATTAAATATAGAGCTCAGATAGACTTATAAATTCTTTGGTGCTTGGAGCCTTTCGGTAGCTATTTCAAAGTATGGTTAAGCATTTTACATATCAACCGTTCGGGGTCAGCGAAGAAAGGATATTTCTTCACCTCCTAATTAAAGTATGCGTCACAATCCGAGGTGCGTTAAACAGAGATCGAGGAATTAACAGAAATTCAGTAGCGTCAGCCCTCGCGCCGCGATCACAATGTTGCTGGATTTTGAACACTACTTTTAAGTAATCCCACATAATACCGAAATGCCATTTTTTTGCATTCGCGCAAAAAAGTGTGTTTACAAAACGTGAGAGAATTAAACAAGAATCAACACATTCACGACAATGTGCATAACCGGTCATGCACGCGGTGACTGCCATTTCGGACCGTGTGCATGATCGGTCATGCACGATGATGTAAAGTCGTTTTTCTACTAAGACTGCTTAAATAACTATGTTTTATACAGAAACATGTTCTCTAGCACCTATACTCTAGCATCTACTTAATATTCTCAAACATTAAACATACTATAATCGACGTGATCCGAGCAGTGCTTGTATAGAAGATGAAAATCATTATTTATTAATACAAATTAATTATTATTTATTACACAGCACTCATGCGCTGTGAAAAAAAAACCCGCGGTCCCACGCGGCAGTTTTCCGAAAATACGCGCGGTCGTGAATGTGTTAAAGAAGAAACGAGCCTGATATTTTACAAGATCGGTGACTTTGACGTACATTTTATATAGGTTACATGTCTGCACTCCCAAAGTATCCATCCTTAACTCTTATAAGTGCACTTGTTGGTATTTTCGATTAAATATAGTTATTTCGGGAAAAAGATTTTCAGTGATGAGACAGAAAATAATAAAAAACGACGTCAGATGGGACCGTCTAACAGCTGCTGCCTAGAGTGAAAGAAATATTATTTATTATTAGTTGTCATGGTAGAAAAGTTTGCAAGTTTTGCGCTATCAACTCATGATCCAACCCTGTTTTAATCGCACTAGCTAAGGGGAGATTTTGGAACAAATAGAAATTTGATGGCGCATTATAGTTGGACTGGCGGAATAGTTCTAGCATATTCCGCGAAGGATTACCAACTTGTTCAGATCGTATGTTATATATTTATTTTCTAATGCATATTAATGTGGCCAGAATTATTTCATCAGTGCAACTATATTGCGGCCTTTAGAGAGACGATATGAAAGAGAGTTCAAAGTCTCGGTTTCTTACAGTTCATGGTTTGAGTAGAAAATGCTAGAGAGTTCGAAGTCGATTTTTGAAACTAATCAACTTGCTGCCGAGACGGTTTCGTGAAGCAGTCAGTTTATCTGTCGATTTTATCAGTTCAGTGGAATTCTGTATATCAATGATGAGCGATGGTTTGTCGTCTTTATCGAGAATAAGAAGATTCGTTAATTTTTTCGTCAAATCGACCAGATTCAGATAGATTTTCTTCCTGTCTGCGTAAGATTCCTTTTCAGTAACATTGCCAAATGAAAAGTGGCAAGAGTCAAGGGTTATCGTGAGGGTTTCTAGCAGTTTCAGAAAGCCTCCATCCACAATAGGTTTAATGCAACTGGAAGACCGAAACCATTCCATAACTTGTTCAGTTTCATTCAGACACAGAGATAATTGATCTCTGTGATACTGCTCCACTTTGTTCACTTGGTTGCCGTTGGAGAGAACGACGCCTGACTCTACAACCCATTCGTAACGTGCGCGTGTGTCAGCAAAACGCGAGCGTAGTTACTCTGGGAAAGTTTATTAAAACTAAAGGGCCTACTGTGACATTTTAATACTGTTTCTTCTATGAATACTATAAAAGCTGAAGAACGTTTATCTTTTATATTAAACTTTCATGCGCATGGGCTTGTATTTAACACCACTTATTGTGCTATAAGTTTTTATGATTCTCTAGAGGGTATTTGCAGTAAGTTACTGTCCCACGACCCACAAGCATGACAGCTAAATGCCGTTCTTTTTCACCTTCTGCGTTTGCATCGGAGCTTTCTTTGACAGTTGCGAGAATATCAGCCAAATGCTGGTGGGCGTCCTCGATTGGGTCTTTTAAAAAGCCGACCATGGCCGACTTTAAGTTCAAATGTTTATCAGATGAAACCTAAACAGCTGTCATTTTCCTGTAAAATGGCCACAACATTTCGAATGCTAACCGTTTGATACTGACGAAAGAATTCTGCTAAGCTTGATTCAGTATTCATCTCGAGGAACAGCGATAAATCTTCATCACTTTCACCGTCAATTATAGCCTTGAGCTGAAGAAAACTCTGAAAGAAAGCTATAGTCAACCGATCAATATTTTGAATATCATTGACTGATAAGAAAGCGTCCGAGAAAAACTCTTGAGATTAATAAAAGGTCAATAATAATTATAGTATTGCATTGTACACAGATTCGTGTTCAATGGAAATTAGTGCAGGTCCCAGTTCAGTATTTCTTGGTTCGGATCTTTTTTATTTTTTCTATTTATATTGTTTCTACTTTCATAGGGAAACTTGCAAAATCATAAAATACACTTTCCAAGTTAAACCGATGTAACAAAAATGTCCTCTTTGAATTGGCAAGTGTTCTTATTAACGTGGAAATGCCATAGAAAGGTCGGGTAGATGCAGAAATAGATCGCATTATGAGAATATGCACATATTTCGGCTATACTGCTTCTTGCTTTCGATGACCGCAACAGTTTGCGATCCACTTTTTCATCAAATTTCGTATTTTATCCATGATTTAATGCTTTTATGTAACTCTCAAGGTCTTGTTTAGAGACTGGATTAACTTTTGTGCAATTCTGAGACTCTAATTGTTGCGGAAGACTACACGTACTTCACATTTTCAGACTTTCCTTGCACGTTCATTTTACATGTTAAATCGACGCGCAAACATAGATACAAAGTAAATTGTCGTACAGATATATATATATATATATACGCTTCAACGCGATATGTGTAACTTAATATAGCTCAAGAGAACTCGAATACACTATCGTTTGAATTGTTCATCATACATTGATTTAAACTCACCCCACATATTCGGCCTGTCCTGCTTTGCACCAGGAATGGCCATATTGAATCGTGCGGATTACTATTTGCGACTCGGCGCGTATTACAATCCTGAAACATGACAGACTAAGACTGGAAGGACTTTAAAGAGGTGATTTGTTGAAATGAACCTGGCCAGGTATTAATTCGCATTATTTTTTAGCATAGAAATGGTATGTTTTCATTATTAACATAAAAAAAAGAAAAATCGCATTAATAATTCTTATAATAATGCCTATATTGAAGCAATATTTATACTTAAAGTTTCGATTTATGAGCGACATTTCTTTTTTGGAGTTGTTAAAGACTGAAAATTTTCACGCTACTATTCATTAATTGATCTCGCAATTTTTTACAAGCATTAGAACGGGGTATGGAGTTATTTCGAGAGTGACTTCATAGAGTAGAAAAAAATTTACATTTTTTACGAAAACTACATCATGAGTACCTTGCAAAATGTTTGACCCTCGTTTTTTCCAGTCTGATGTTGCACATTTCCGTCGCAAGTCTGAAAAAGAACTATGTTGAAGTTAGTTGCCGTATATAGCCAAATAGAGCCCCAAAATCTGAAATATCGAACTGTTTTGGGTAGAGCATATTAAAGAGACTCTTATTGGTTATAAGCTGTATATTGATTGGAGCTCGCCTCGCAGTTCGTTGCTTTCAAGAACTGATCTACACTATTCTTCCAGTACTCGGCGCCTTCTTCTGATGCCACGTCGATCGCCAGTGCCTTACGTCGAATGTTGAGCAGTTCAAGAATGGTCCATGCATCGTATACGTTTCGTTCGCCCTGAAGAAGGTACAACAAATAAAGATCAGTTGCAGATAATCGAGATAGACAGTGTATAATCTCTTCCAATGGGACTATGAATGAGGTTGGCATATCCCAAAGACGGTAATATATCATATTCCTCAAAAGCTTTTTCACAATTTTTTGAGTTTCCCAGCAGCTCTGGACAGCGCCCGTCAGTGAGAGCCACTATTTCTGCATTTGCGTGCAAGGCAAAATGTGAATGCAGCAGCGCGCGAATGCGGCTATGCGAATTCATAGCTTGAGTAAAATCTGGCCGTTGAATTAGTGAGGAAAGACTAAATTCGAAGCCATTTGAGCTTCCCACCTTCGTTGAATGATGAGTGCTGCTCATCAGCAGTAGTATTCCCATATCTACTTTGGGAATTGATAGCGATGAATTACAGCAATTTTTGAACCATTAACGAATAATCATCTACACGTAGAAGGACAAACAGGTAAAGAGCATGAGTGTTGAGTGCGCAAGTAGATATGCACATGCACACGCGTAAACGCATAAAACTCAAAGGATGCAGCAGAGTGGAGCGCAGCTTGTCGCTATCAGTTTGATGCCAACGATAAACAACTCACCAAAATACCTCCACGCTGCAGAAAATTAACTGTATTTGATCATTACTATTGCGATTGTCATCCAAATCAAAGTATTCTTCATATTAAGCAACGTCCGCCTCTCCATCTGCGTGTGGATGATCCACGGTTTGGGTGGACCGGACCTCGACCAGTTCCCGTTCAGTGATCCATAATGTCCACTGGTCAATAAATCAATCGCAATTGTAAAGGTGCGTAATCTGGCTTCTTTTTCATCAGTTAGGGCGTTATGGAGAGCGCTGTAGAAGGTGTATCCGTGGAACAACCCATAAATCATATTCTGCTCTGTGTTCTACCCCTATACTAAAACAAAGTTTATCAACTAAAAAAAACTACTGTGCTTCGCATTTCGCTCTACCCTACTCCCAAAATGATGAATTAAACAAATGATTTGAATTTCGTGCGCTCGCTTTAATCCTAAAAACTGGCATTCATTATGTGCAGACTAATCGAGATTTTGCCATCTTGTCCATGTTGGTCTCAGACGAAAGGCTCGTCATCACACCGAACAAGTTCCAGGACAATGAAGAACTCCATGCTTCAACAGCCCGACAGGCCGATAGTCCAGTAATGACACTAACATAATTTCTGACTCTGATATTTGCATTGAATAGCATTGATTTCAGACACTGATCTCTGATCTACAAGTCAGAACATGTCTCAAGTATTAACTTTGCTTTTAAAAGATACACGGTCCAGCGATTATCGCTCCATCCATCGAAGTCGATCCGATCGCGTTGTTCAGCGAAGAAAAAGTGAGATGACGACATCTGACTCGATCAGACAGAAATGAATATGGAAGTTTGCAAGACATTCCTGAACAATGGCAACATCTCGCGTTTTTCTTGATCGAGCATTTTCTTACAACGCAATAAAAATATGCGCGATCCAATCAAGGCCTATTGTTTGACTCTGAAATTTAATTTAGCCAACAGCTGTAATGTAGATTATATGAGCACCGAATTCATAAAATGTCGATCTAAAATACAGTCAATCAATAGGAGAGCGGTGATCGCCGACTACTCAAAGCTGTTGCTGCATGATTAGTGAAGCAGACTTCATCCCATTTACAAATTACATTATCAAAAGCCGTTCTACGCACGACAACTTTAGGCCATAAATATGCAGTAGATGAGCGTTGCAAATAATGACACAAATTGCCACAACACAAAGAAATGAATAAACAAGTGAAAAGCATCACACAGTTTTTCAGCAATCACCGCCATTCAAGCCATCGAGATATCCTTTGCGCATCTGGTGAATGATATATCGAGCGAGAATGCGCCACACTTTTATGGCTTCCTGTCGGTCTTCGTCTGTCAGGCAGTCGAGAGCGGCGATGTGGCCAGCAAGAGATGACTCCATCGCCTGAAGCGTTGGTTAAGTCGAAGGTGGCGGTTGGCTATTTCGAGACTCGACGGGCAAAGCTTACACCCTTCGAGATACAATTAGTGCAACCGTAATGGGTTTTATTTACGGTGAACCCCTTGAGACTTGTTTGTGCGAGAACTGCCAACCACGGTGACGCTACTTATAAAAAATTTGCTCAATCCTGGATTTTTGCTCCTGGACTTTATCGTTGGCAGTTTTTTCCGCTTCTAGGAAATATGCGTAAGGTCGGGGTTTTTTCGAGTAAATTTCATACTTCCAGGCATCATTTTGAGAAAATTTTTGCAGTCAACGTGGTTTTGGTCACAACAGCGGAAAACGCCGTTGTTACTCGGCGAGCAATAACTCACGATATTAGTGGATCGAAGATAAGGCACGAATTACGAATGCGCTCTATGATCGCCTATCCACGAATCTAACAGTATTGCTTAAAAGTAACATTTTCATCACTTGAATTTCGCGCTAGCGTGTTCATATTCAATCAACGCTATACGCTGCTGTTTGCAAAATAGCGCGTTCCCCATAGCTATAATACATAATAAGCTTTGAAGTAATTAATACAACTGTGACTGAACAACTTGAACTGCTGCTTGCCTCTTCAAACACATTCCAGTATTCAGGTCGGAATCCGCGTTCGGCAAAACGAACGTGCACTCGGCCAACATTGTACAGCAGTGGCCGCAGTCGATCCATGTGATGCACGTTCTTGATTGTTTGCGACAAGGTTTGCACGAATTTCAGCGCCTAAAATCAACCTAAACTGTTTTTATTCAGCATATATGTACGATCATATTATTTAATATCTCCTAATGAAATATTATTTCATAATAGTTTATTAGAATTAATTCAAGTAAGGTTATTATAAGTGAGAACAGCTGCAGTACTGGTTAATTCACCACGCTCGCCTCTGCCTTTTGCGTCACAATTTTCGTCACAGGCGTAGGCAGCCCGCCAGCGCGCCACGCATTTAGCATAAAATCATTAACGCCCGTGGTGAGTGCCGCCCACTAAAAGCTTGAATTTAGCAGTGGGAATAATTTAGAAGCGGAACTTGAAATGATTTACGTAACGCAGAATGAAAAATAATATTGCATTCGCACATTTGTTAACGACATATGAAAAGATATTTGAATTTCACTGAATTCTGGGTTGCTTAGTTGGTTTAAAGTGGACAATAGCTACATTGCTGGCTGAACTCGTGGTCGAAACTTACACACCATCAACAAAAAACGTTTCCTGATTAGTGTTATAAGTGCTAATTAATTATTATAATTCACTGTCCCATTGTTCTCTTATTTTATGTTTCATTTGTTCATTTAATATGTTCATCATGTCGAATACGCTCCTCTACTGAACTGTTAATCTTTTGATTTATGTATTGCAACTTCTAGTGCCCGGTCACAATTGGAAAAAAAGGACTGGGAAGTTAACATGACTCGCTGCACTTGGCACTGGTGAAGGAAGGTTTACAGTAGTGGCGTATAAGCTCCAGGCAGCGCCCGGTCTTTGTCAAAGACGATAGCAACTTGCCTGTGCACGGAACTCGCGACTCTCTCGCCAGTTGTCGCCATGCAGTTTCAGTGCTGGGAACAAGTTGCGAGTACGCGGTTCGTGGTCGAAGATGTAGCAGTAAATGTGTGTTCCGAGGTCGAACAGAAAGTCGAAATCATCGCTCCATGTTTGCTTCAGAAGATCGCGTTGGCGATGAGTCGGCTGCCAACTGTCTAGGTCATCCTCTTCCTTACTGGTTATTTCGATAGGCGATGACGAAGAGGAGAGTGCAAGAGAGTCGCGGTGCTTGGTACTCGTCGAAATCTAAAGCGGAATTTATGCTCTGAGTGGTTGTGCGAAGCGCTGTGACATAATTTATGTAACATTTACGGTATAATTCATTTTTTATAACTGAATGTACTGTCTTTTCAATGATTGATCACGCTACCAAAGCGTTATTCCTATTTAGTCGGATGACACACCGTATTTCTTTTGTCTTGCTCAAGCAATTTTTGTTTAACTTCCATACACATTATGAAACTTGATTTTTGTCTCCCTCTAAATGCTCCCAAGGCCTTTGTTACGCAGAACAAAAGACACTGGTTTGAAACAGAGCACAAGTTGATTGGACACCAGAGCTACAGAACCGTAACAATTTAAAGCCCTATATGTCCTCGAGCAAACCAAAAAGCTAATTAAACATATTCCTTTGATTGTATTCAACACTGAGATGGGAAATTTTGCATACCATTGTCGGCATTTCGCTCATTCGCCTTTTCGGAGCAAGGCCCATGGCTTTTCGAATAAAGTCGGGAGTGCGCGAAGAGAAGATGCCGAAATCAGTCGATCTGCGCGAAGATGGATGCGTCGAGTTCGACGATAAGTGCGACGGAGAAAGAAATTGTGGCAGTGATGCGCCGACCGCTTGAGCTAATGAGCGACGAGGAGAAGACGATTGTTCTTCGGCCATTTGTATTATATCAAAGTCTGTAAAAAAATTGTAAAATGTTAAGTAAAGGAGAAATTGTTTTGCGCGATAAACAGAAGCAGTTCGAAGCGATCAAATTTGATCCTTGTTCATATGCGCCGACTCTCTCTGTCATAAAGTGATCAGCCTATGCAGTACGCAAACTGTGGAACCGATCATCCTCATCAATTCAAACATTCCTTAATGTAGCTACATAAGTAATCGCTACACCATCATTTCATAATTGTGCAAGAATTTTCTTTAGACTCAGAAATATCGCATTCTGCTCAGCAAATACTTTAAATGAATGTTCAAATTTAAGTAAAATTGGTCTTTCAACAGTAGTTGGAAGTAAATGCTTTAAAATCAGCTTTGAAGGCATTAAGGCCATTGTCTCAGTCTCGCCGCCTCTAAAGGGGCTCGTGTGGGCACGGCATGATTCATGAAACATAAGCCGCTTTCGTTAGCGACTCTAAATATACCATTCTCGCTAGCAATATTCATGCGGCAATTATGCAACTATAGTGGCCCTAAACGAAACGCAATTCTTTTGCCTACAGCGTCAAAAAAAATCTGCTCTCCTGCCGGGCTATCCTGTTCATACGCAAGTTTATTCCACTGCAGATATGATTCTATGGCTGCACAACGGCGATGCAGTCCACCCAAAGCAATACTGTTTACGATTAGTAGTAAACTTGTATTAAATGATATCGGCGCTAATGCTTTTCACAAGGACTTATTATGAAATCTGCGGCCACCTAACCTTAGTACAATTTTTGCCCCCACCGAATCGGCGGCCCGTTTCAGTAGAACTAAAGGGTATCGTCGGTTGCATATATTGATATTGATAAAAGGAACTGATCTGCCTCGACCCTGCTTATAACAACGGTACCTTTTAGCTACGCCACTTCTGTTAGTTAAGTGTATTAGAAAGAGATACGGAGCGTACGAATGACGCAACTAACTGGCACGAAATCCATAGTTTCCGCGCAACAGCCTCCTCGTTTAAAATTTTCTCAAATTCCTGATTTTTGATTTCAATGCGCTAAACAGTTTGACGCACGCTTCCTTTCAGGACAAGTGATGCGAAGTATTCATAGACTAATCAGACCGATATACATTTCCTCTTGAACAAGTACGGCAACGCAGTCACCAACGGCTGTTCTACCTAACGCTAGAAAGGAACTGCTCTTTGTTCCGTCTTTGCGGCAATTAGCATGTCTCCCGTCTGATTTAATCATTATGAGCTCGAGTCTGACAGTTCAGACGCGCATCGATTTCTTGAGGACCCTATGTCGCATGAGACAGAAGTCGCTCTGAGCTTAGCCATTCTTAACTGTTTTAAGCGACTTATACCGAGGACGAATTTTCGGCGCTCCTTATTTAGCCTATATTATCTAAGGTGTTTTACGCCGCGCACGTGCGATAAATATGCACCACTATTCCTCCTACCACCGTATAATTCTCGGTGACGTTGTTGCAGAAGCTGTTCGCCCTTCACTTAACGCTTGTTAAAAGTTCAGAACCCGTAGTTTTGACCGCCATAAGTGATTGATCGTAATAGACGATACCGCTTTAAATAGTTTTCTTTTGCAAACTTTCGCTGGAAAGCGGGAGTGCAAGTGTCGTTCAGCGAATCGACGACTCAATTAGCGCCCACTTAGGATTGAGATTCATAACAACGACAAAGTATACAAAGCAGAGCCAAAGCAGAGGCGAGGCTTAAGCGCTTGAATAGAAGCCTGCTGCGCGGCGCCGCTGCGATAACAAGCATAAATCGACCGCCACAATGATGGTAGTAAGAGAAATGAGAGTAGCTAGCGAGCCGCGAGGCAGATGCTGCGAATAACAGACAAGGGTATGCCTCTTCTGTTGAGCGAGCGGCATGAGAATGAGCATGACAGCCGCAGAGGGAGCAAGGCTATTCAATAACGCGCGTCGCCTTCCTTTCTTCTCTTTCAACCCCATCATGCTCACACATGAACAAGGACAGCAAGGGCATCCACCTACACTTCATGGAGCATAAAATGTAATAAAATAGCTCGTGCATGAAGTTCGCGTCGCAGCTCGCCATCTGTTCATTAGCGCCCTATGGATCAGGTTCATCAAGCTCTCGTTAATGTTATGAACGCATTTAAAATTTTCATCTACATCACTTTATGACACTGACATCGTGTAAATGTGTGACGACAATGCAGAAATGTGATTAATTACACTTCTTAATTGCACTAGTTTCATGAAATTATCTCGTAAAGGTGAACAAATAAATCAATCACGTTCCTTACCGGTATCCTGCGGTTTAGCCGCTACTCTGAACAAGGAAGATCGGCTTTTCGTCACGACAGTATTGCCACATTGATTCATATTTGCGCATTTTCTGATAAATGCACAAAGTGTTCACAAAATATCATCAAATAGCTTGGATATACTTGCCGTTTCAGTCAGCGACGCGACGCAGACTTAATACTCTCAAAGCGTACAAACACTGTACCAAACACTAAATATTAGTTTAGCGTTCTGCCTATCACAACTGTGCAGCAGCACATAAATTCCTATCCTAAAGGTTAGAATCATTATCTGTTTAAGCAAAGTCGTACGGCAAATAGGAAATAAGAGAATGAAACGTCTCCATTTTATCGACATAGCAGCATTATGCCTATTTTGTGACATTCCAGATGCAATTGTTAACTACGACTTAAAAAGCATTACTATTTTGTCTTTTTTAATCTCCCCAATTAATTGTGGCTTAAACTAAAAATTGAAGTATCCTAATTTACGTTATGTTCATTGACGTTAAGTTATCTTCAGCATTGCTAAAACTAGTATCATAATTGAAAAGCTCCTTAAGACGCATAGCTGGATACTGCACATTTCTTCCAACACCGGTCTCTGGTGCCTCTTAAAGCTGCTGTTTCATGAAATGCTCACGTCGCTGTCTAATTTTCCGTCGCAAATGATCACATTCACTCAAATTATGCCAGCCTTCAACGCTGGCAATTACTGCGGTCGGACGCGACGCACGCAATAATTGGCTCCAGAGAACTCCGTAGCGTGTTCGTATTTCGTTCTTTTATGCATTCCCAAGACTGCTCATATTCACGTGCAACAGTGCCAGGTCAAAATAAAGCAGCTACAAAATTATTTCCATCTATTTTAATTCGCTTGCAGGAAATTAAGGCTCAAAGCGTTGAAAAGTTCTATAGAAGAGCGGCACGTAGTCAAGGGATATGGTGAAAGACGTCTCTAGTTTGATATGACCAAGCCCCGGGATATCTCCTTTTATTGAGGAGCGAAAAACGGAAGATCAAAGGATGAATTTAACGATTTTCGTGACTTCGGTACAGTCCATTTGAAATTATAACATCGAAGAAAGTGCTGAAATCTTGCCATAGAACACGAACCGGAAAATGCGAAGAGCTTCTTCAAATTAGCGAATGGATAGGTATACACTGTAAAAGGGCAAGGGGAGGCGAATGACAAGGCACGTCGAAATTCCGCAAAGAAGCGGTGACCGCTCCTGATGAACAGCAGATAGCAAAGTGTAACCCTCCAAACAGGGCGCACGCGCAGCAGAGATTGACTGCCAACACGGAAAGATCACTTTCATCGACCACGATCCAGTTGATGTGAAGGAATCACAGAGGATGCCATCATGAGTTCTTAACCGATATGATGGTATCTTACCTATTCAAATTTTCGTTCAGCATTCGTACAATCTTTTACAAGAGAGAGCAATTGCTACTTGATCGAATGAAATAAAGCTTATCGTTAAGTGCAAATACAGCATTTACAAATTGATATCCGCGATCATTGATCACAGTTAATACGCGATAAGTGGAGAGTTTTTTGATAACTTAACCAAAAAACAGATGTTCCTCCTTGCTGAGCGATTATTTGTTACATAATAGTAGTGTTGTTGACGATTGATAGGAATTTTTTCGTAATAGCACTGATATTCTGTCACGAATTCAAACTTGAGTTTTCGAAAATTGGAGGTTCTCCTTAATTTTCGAATTATCAGATTCCTTCATTCTCCCTCATGCTATTAATTAAAATCACAAAACCAAAATAATTTTGGTAACCATAAACGTGGTTATACTCAATCCATGTAGTGGCGACAAATTTCGTAATCTATTCCCACTATCAATCAAGAATAAGTTCGAAGCTGAATGCTCATGGAAATCCGTAACAGCTCTAATTTTAAATCCCCAAATAATTTGTGCTATCGCAGTTCCTGCGCGGCGCGACCTATTATTAGACGTAAACGGCGAGCATCCATAAGTAAAGAATATGGATTCCGCATGTCTCACGCTCATCCCTAAATGCGTGATAAATAAAGCACGGGCTCTTCTTTCAGCGAGGATAAATTTAGATCACTTTAAGGGTAGAGCGTAAGTGCACTGGCGCAATAATTCTGGCCAGATTTTTACTTATTACAAAAAGAACAAGTAACATGATCTGAACATACTGGTAGTTTTTTTGAAACCTATCAGAATTATATCACCAGTGCAACATTGTGTTGCCCTTTATTCTCTGAACTACTATAAAGATAGAGTTTTAGTCGGTCGCCTACACAACAATACGGTCGTTAATTGTGGAGGCCATTTAACAATCGATTAGATGACGACCATAATTTGTCCCCCTCAAGCTTATACAACAGCAAAGTTTCTTTACTTCCAATGTTCCAAGCTATAAGAGAGAGACTTTTGCATGGATCAGTTAGCAAATTTGCTGACGAGTAATCGAGATATAAGGATAATCGAGTAATTTAATATGCGCTGATCGATATTTGTACTTTCTGAATTAGTGCACTTTGTTGTCATGTTATTGGATCCGTATTTCGCTGAAAATTAACCAGTGTCCACTTTCTACATGGTTGACAATGCGAAGTGAAGCGATCGGCCGAAGAGGTCTG